>JADRCH010000081.1:4991741-5038048 GCA_019843965.1 Rhynchomys soricoides | reverse complement strand
CCAGTTGTCTTTCAACAGATTGATGGTCTAGTTTATAATTTTTTTTTCCTAGCAAAATGTGCAAGGTCCCAGTCTAACAATTTTCCAGTAGCTTTATTTACCAAGCTGGTAGACAGAGCATACAAATCAGTGATTGACAGATAAGAGTACCATATGACTTTCGACTACGAATAACACCCTTCTTACTCCAGACATTCCTATCAGTCACAAATACTCTAAATGTAATATTTGACCCAATTAACCTTTGACCCGAGTAACACTTTACCTTTCCTCTTTAACATTTGTCTCCACTTGGAAACAATAAACATTTTTCTGATTTATGTTACCTAAACACCAGATCTTTGGAGGGTGTCTCATGCCATTAATTTTAATCTCAGAAACTTTATTCTCATTGTCTTCCTAAAAGAAGTGAGGCAAAGCCCTTCAGATTGTATATGATTGTATGAAAGCACGAACATCCTTGTAACTAATTCAGTGTGGCATCATGGAAATGAAACATGGGCCCAGTTCCCTAGAGCCAATGCTTTTGGAGATGAACAGAGCATAGGCGTATGATCCATGACCACCAGTGATGGACAAAGTAATACTCCAGCCAGAAACATTTCTATGTCTTGAGTTTCTTTTGGTAAGCACACAGGTGTTTCTTCTCTGACAGGCTAATCAATGGATCATTTCAATTTTATGAGTTAATTTGGAGATAACCATTGTATCTTATTAGTAACATAAAACATGTAGGAATATCAACTAGAGTGAGTTCTAATTAAGTTACAATTGAGGAATCTGTGCTATTAGGACAGTGGAACATTGCAAGACGTGACAGCTCAAGTCCCAAACTACCCTTGCTTTAACTTCTATCTACGATGTGCTAGTCAAGCATTGCATCCTCCCTAGCCCACTGGACCTCTAATTGGAATGATAACTATACTCAGTTACTGGTTAAAATGTGATATTTAAATACATTTCTGTTTCAGTACATCTTGAATAATCCTGGAACTCTGTATTTTAATAATGAATTCAAGATATTCTTTCGAAAAAGACTTTTAAAACATATGGGTCATATACAGATTAATGAGGTTCATTGTGGTATTTCTTTGCATGCAAGCATTGTACACTTATCATGGCAATTCACTTGTTATCTTTGACTCTCTTCATCTAGCTTCTTCCTTGAAGGTAGTCATAAGCCCACACTTTGCTCTACACTTCTCTGGACCTTTGTGCTATCAGAACTGTCTCTGAGGTAAATGAGGATACATTTTAGCCTCAGAATATCTGGATGGTTCTTTCATCACCTTTTCTGCTTCATCACACTAAAATCCTGATAGGAGTCTTCAAGTAACATATACAGTCAAAGAATAGCAAAAAGATAAGAAAAGATTTTAAACCATGTAATTTAAGGTGTTAGATCCCCCAGTATAGAAGAATGCCAAGGAGAGAAGACAAGAGTGGGTGGGTGGATGTGTGGGGGAATACCCCCATAGAGACAGGGGAAGGGGGAGGGGATAAGGAGGTTCCAAAGGGGACATCTGGAAAAGGGGAAACATTTGAAATGTAAATAAAGTATCAAAAAGGGACAATAACATTTGTAAGCTATAAAACTGAAGTATTTGTAATAATCAAACTCTGAACAAAATTTCCAGACTTTCCAAATAGTAGGAAAATAGAGTTTATTTTTGTGTTATTTATATATTTATTTCCAAATGAATGGAAATACACAAGTTTTACAGAAAGCAAGCATGTCTGGACTTAGAAGAGCACAGAGTAGTGGAACAACCATGCCTCTAAGGGCTTTCTTCCTTGTCAGAAATGGACACCTACCTACACCCTCTTTATGGTATATCTAAATGAAAATAAGTGCCCGCTTCTTTCTGTTGGGTGAAGACCAATAACCTCTAAAGTACGTTCCTTTGACTTCCATACTTCTTTATTCCATACATCATGGAGAGTAGTTATTTAAAGTACACTCTCCTGCCATAGAACCACCCTTTCTCCACTCTGAGAGACCTGCTTCTGAGCTCTTTTTTCCAGAGGTCTTCAGCCAGATTATGTTTGTTTCTTTGACCTCTTCAAATCCATACAAGCATGAATGCAGTGTGGGGAACGAAGGGGTCTTAGAGCTATAAACAGCCTGTAGGCCTGTGGGTATTACTTTTCTGTTTCTGGGCTACAACACTATGACCAGAGGCAACATAAAAAAGAGAGGGGTGCTGGCTGATACTTCCAGAGGGATGAGTCTGCTGTGGCAGTGTGGAGGCATGGAAGTAGGAGGAGGAAGCTGAGAGAACACAGTTCTGCAAGCGTGAAGCTGACAGCAAACTGGAAGGTGGTGAGGCTATGAGCCCAACCCCAGTGGTACACCTCTTCCAGCAAAGCTTCAACTCTCTATAACTTCTCTGAACAGAGCTACCGTCTGGTACCAAGTACTCAAATACCTGAGCCTATGGTGTTCTCTGAACAGAGCTACCGTCTGGTACCAAGTACTCAAATCCCTGAGCCTATGGTGAACATTTCTCACCCAAACCACCACAGGGTCAGAATCATGCCCAACCTTGCTCTCCCACCCCAGAATGATCCCAGGCAGCTCAAAGATTGGCTTTGGCTTTTGACATTTTTTTCTACTAAATTTAGTAGCATGAGATCTTTAGATCTTATCTAAAAAGACTGCCATATCACAGACCTGTTGCAAAATTTATATTGAAATATTCCTCTAGATGGTGTGATTAGAAACAAGAGCAAAACGTTGTGCCGAAAAACAGATCAAATTATATGTAGCTCAGGTTTGAAATTCCACCACTGGTAGTTTTGGTTCCTTTGTGTTTAAACTATTTGACTACACAGGGTTTGATTTTGAAATACATAACATTATCCAACTGGAGTATACTCATTGACTCACTATTCTGTTTAGGGAAGTCTTTAAGATTAATTGAGAACCAGAAATTCTAGGGGCAGAAGATGTCACTTACAAAAGGATTGCTGCTAACGACATGCAGCATTTAAAAGCATCCATCTCATGATTCTACCTAGAGCACAATAATCTCGAGACAAAGAAAATTCTTGAATGATCAATATCCTTTTAGTAAAAAATGCTTAGAAAAGAAAAATGAAAACATAGTGAGAATGTATTTTAAAAAGGACCAAGCATGTCTACATTAGTTACTTTTCTTGTTGCTGTTACAAAATACCTTAAAGAAGTAATGCAAGGAATGGAGGGCTAGTTTTGCTTCATATAGACCATCAAAGCAGAGAAAGCATGGTGGCAGGAATTTGGGCAACTGCTCACATTGTATCAGCAGCTAGAAAATACAGAGATGAAAGGTGGTTCTCAGTTCATTCCTGCTCCCCTTTCCCTTTTTATTCAGCCTGGGTCTCCTGCTGTCTTGGATCTTGTTTTTTATTTTGCCAACTTGTCACAAGCTAGAGACACTTGGGAAAAGAAAATCTTATTTGAGAAACTTCTTCCATTATATTGTCCCGTAGGCAAGTCTGTGGGTTATTGTCTTGATTAATGACTGGTGTGGGAGAGTCCAGCCCAACCCACTGTAGGTGGCAACATCCCTGGGCAGGTGGTCCTAGGGTAAATAAGAAAGAAAACAGAACAAGTCAGGAGGATCAAGGCAGTAAGCAGTGTTCCTCCATGGTTTCTGCTTCAGTTCCTGCCTCTAGGTTCTTGCCTTGAGTTCCTGCCCTGACGTCCATATATATCTGAGCCGAGAGTTGCACGCTGATGTGAGCAACTGAATGATCTTCATAATTGAAGCATGAAAAAGAGAAAGGGGTATGGGAAATCAAGGGCCGCCCAATGCAGATGGTTACAATAGATGCATTGTATATATTTTGGGCTATTATTTGTACACAGCAAGGCCTGATTCTTCTGGGAGAGGTTGCAGATCTAGAAAACATTTTATTCAAAGCAACAGGAAAGGGAATTTGTTAGAAGGCTTTTTACTTAGACTATCTGGTCCTACCTATAAAGGAACCAGCCACTAAAATCTTTATGCATTTCAGTGCACACCAGAAAAGAACCAATTGGGAAAAATGGAAGACACTCATCCTGTTTTGCAATATAATTGCTGTTAGGACTATAAGTAGAATATAGAAATAATAATAATTTTCTTGCCTTTGTTGCTGATTTTAGTTGTAAGTGGCTTTGAATTTTTCTCCTCTAGAACAGTGCTAATATATATTGGTTTGGGAATTGTTGATAGACTCACAATCTTTTTACAGTTGTGTAGCTTGGTACTCTTGTGGGACTTCTAACAGTGGGAGAGAGAGCTCTCTCTGATCCTTTTGACTGTTCTGGGGACCCTTTTCCTCCTGCTGGGTTGCCTCATCCAGCCTTAATATGAAGGGAGGTGTCTAATCGTATTGCAAATTGATATGCTGTGTCTGGTTTATATCCATGCGAGGTCCATTTTCTGAAGAAGAGTAGGGAAGGAAAACTGTAGTTGAGATGATATAAGAGAATACATTAAAATAATTTTAAAGGAATCATGTGATTTTTCTCCTTCAGCTTTTTGATGCATGAAATGAAATGATGTTCAATTTAGTTAGACTTCTACACCAAGAGATGCTATCTCTTCATTATCGTATATATTTCATGTTTTTCTTTTTCTGAATATTTATTTATTTACTTATTACCATTTTATGTACATGAGTATTTTGTTTGTACTCATCTGTGTACATCGTGTATATACCTGGTGCCCATGGAAGCCAGAGGAGGGCATGCATCAGATCCTTTGGAATTGGAGTTACAGATAGTTGTTAGCCACAATGTGGGTGCTAGAAACTGAATCTGATTTCTCTGAAAGAGCAGCTAGTGCTCTTGCCCACTGAGCCATGTCTTCATCCCCTGTCTTTCTCTTTACACATGGCTAGATTTTATTTATGAGTTCTTTTTAAGGATATTTTGTTAGATATGATTATAATTGATAGTGTTCTCTGGTCTCCTTATATCCTCTGTGTCTGATTTTGATACTTTGATAATGTTGGTTTCAAAATAAAATGAATCAGGAAGTGGGGTCATCTGTTTCTTGTATATTTTTTTTATCTTGATAGAGGTCTACACATAAAGTCAATTATTTTTGTAAGTTTTAGCAGATCAAATAAGTATATCTGCACAAAATATATGGGCTAATTTATACAACAATATTTTCTTAGTGTTTACATCACTATGAGAAACCTATCTTTTTTCTATAAAAGGTAGCAAGCTCATGAAGGACTATAAATTCTATAAATCTCTCCCATCTTGTAAAATGGTTATGAGAAGGAATTAAAATCTTTTAATTTCCCCAACTTGGTAAACTTTTTTTCTATACAAAGATATTGCTGTGCTTGCAGAACTTGATGGGACTGGAGGTTAGATCTCTTCCTCCATTTTCTTTAGATAACTTTCCAAATTAGCCACGTGGGTATTGACTATGATTGGCCCCTCACCCAGTGAGTAATAGCCAAGCCCCCCTTTGTGTTAGGGATAAAATCACAGCCCTTGTTGGGTCTTGGAGCACCCTTTTAGCAACAATAAATCATCTCTTGGCATTATTTTTGCTTTGTTCACACAAGACTTCCATCTATGCTATGTAAGTGCTCTAATACTGCATGATGTGTCTGATTTTTAGTTTGTTGTAAATTGCTTTAATTGGGCATTTTGATTTGCCTCAAATTATACATTAATACTCTTTTTTGAAAAAGATTTAATTTTGTGTGTACCCATTAATCTGTGGAGCAGGAATTACAAATGGTTATTAGCCCATGTGGGTGCTGGGAACTGAACCTGGGTCCTCTGCAAAAGCAACACCTGCTCTTATCCAGATGAATCATCTCTCCAGCTCTACATTAATATTATATTTTGGACATTAAAACATTGAAGTCCTTACTGTTTTATTGTATTGGAAAGCATGCTACAATATGCTATGGTAATCCTACCTTTCAAACTTTTTCAGTAGTTTAACAATATGAAATATCATAATAATATTAGCCTTACAGCATGACATTAAAGGCTAGATATGCACATTTTATTTGCTGTTTTTTCCTCTTTTGTTGTTGTTGTATTTTTTTTAAAGAACAGGGTCTTGTTTTGTAGGCGTGTTTTGAATTTAGGACTGTTTCTCCTGCCTCAGCCTCCAGAGAGCTGAGATTACAGGTTTTTGCTTCCTTATCTACCTTGTCTTAGCTTTTCATGTTTTTTCTTCTGACTCAAGTTTTTTGAGACACATTGATACAAATCTTATAAAATTGAAAAAGAAGATCACCATTAATGCTATTTAAAATGTTTCTAAAGCTCTTTGTTTGCCTCAGTGTGGACCCTTTCCCCTTTCCCCTGCGGAAGCATGGTTTTTTCCTTCCTCCTTCACATATTTACCAGGACAGCCTGGATAGGCTCCTGGACTGACAACTTACAATAGGAACTGATCCTTTCACCTGCCACTGTGCCTTTAAAGATTTCTTTTAAAACTCTCAGGCTGTCTCTGCCCAACCTCTAGCGATTTTTTGTTAGTATTTAGGTTTGACTGCTCCCAGCACATGGCTCTCCAGGTCCTCCTTGCCATTCCCGACAGATCTCTCATTCCCTAGACTCCTGCAGTCTCCAACTCTGCTCATCCTGACTTCTCTGAGCTAAATAGTATTGCTGCAGAGAACAGGGATGCTCAGTGAGGGGTATGTTTGGACAGGAGGAGATAAGGAAGGCCTGAGACATCAGGAACAGATTCTGAAGTCAGACTTGGGGAGGATTCTGTGGTCATCAGAACAGGACTGCTGTGAGCAGCACACAGCTGTCAAATCATTAGGAGGTGATATTTCTTGGCCTTCTTTAATTTTGAGCATCTTTAACTGAGTGGGAGTAAAGTTGTTAGATCTTTCACATTGCCCCTAAAAACATCCAAAAGTTGATTCTTTTAAAAAAATTATTTTCTTCTAATAATGTGTCAAACTGGGGGAAAGAACTGCTTCAGAGTGATTGGAGAATGTAATCTTTCCTTTAGAAGTTTGACTCACAGCCAACAGCAAGTGGATGTTGTAGATAAAAGGGAGTGTGATTAATAACAAGACAAAAATACACTGTCTCCTAGGTGATAACTTCCAAGTCCACCTATGTCAGTTATGTTTTCTTATAAATGTAGTGCGTTATAAGATTATAGGAGCAAGCAATAGAAATTATGGAGCCCACTTGTGAAAATATCATCCCAGTCAAACAAGGAGCCTTCCTCAAGTTCTCTGAAACTCTTCTTGCAAGACAAAGGACAAGAATTTTTCAAATAGAAATCTAATTTATGAAAAAACTAGCGAACATAGCAAATAAACTTAACTTTAGAGTTGGAAGGTCCCTTAAAACTTACCTGTTTCACTAATTCAGAGAGGTTACAAGCCCCGAGATATTAGGGATGTTGACAGGCCTGCAGTTCGATATGGTACCAGGGTTGGACTGGAAACCTGGGTTCCAAAGATTTCTAAAACTAAAACAAAATTTATGCCTTGTGTGCATATGAACATGAAGCCTCTCTCTCTCTCTCTCTCTCTCTCTCTCTCTCTCTCTCTCTCTGTGTGTGTGTGTGTGTGTGTGCGCGCGCGCGCGCGCATACATATGTGCATTGGTACGTCTTAAGGCTTGCTAGTCCAAACCAGGGGACTATAAGGCTTCTTTTCACATGAAGCAGGCTCCTAGTTGATTGTTGTATAAAAAAGCTAATTGCAGGCTCCAGTTTTGTATACAGTTGCATCTTCTTTGTCCTCTACATGTGGCTACTTACATTTTAACTGGGTGCTTCTAATATTAGGGTGCATTTGCAGTCTTCCCTCTCACAGCTGGGTTGGAAGCTGTAACTGATAGCCTGTGAAGGATGTTGTAAACCCTGAATTACCATGCCAAAATATCAAGTGTGAGGAGCCTCAAAAAACCTCACAGGGTCCTCCATTAAGTCAACAGAATATGTGAAATACTGTATATGAAGAGACAGATTACACCCCAGGGTCTTGGTGATGCAAACTTGTAATTCCATCTACTTGAGAGGCTGAGGCAGGAAGAGTTCAAATTCAAAGAACGGTTGGGATCTATAGCAAGTGAAGAAATCCAAGGCCATTCCTGGCTACTTCCCAAGACCCTACTTCAAGGAGAAGAAAAAATCCAAAGGGCTTGGCTTATTGGAAAAGTGGCATAGCAGCATGCAGGAGCAGGAGTGCATCTCTAAAGGGTTTAATTCATATATTTTACTAAGAGAATCTATGCTATTTTTAAAAAATTAGGGACAAAAACATGCCAATGGCACAAGAACTTTATTTAACAAAAGCTGATAGTCTTAACAAAGCCTCGACAGCAGTATTACTATTTCCAACTCTCTACAGGGCATGTAAGTCATTTCATATTTTTTTAAGCTATAAAAAGTATTGCAGCTATCAAGTGATGTGGAGAGAGAAATATTCTTACATATAAAACCAAAGCTCAGAGAGCTCAAATGAGTATCTGTTACACAGCATCCGAATCTGCATGCAGCAAACTCAGCATCTTTGCCTCTAACAATGTTCTCTCTATCTTTTCGCAATGCCTGTACCATATATGGGAACACTTAGAACCTGCACAAGTTCCTGTGTCAGATGTATTTCTCAACTTTGCAGACAAGATATCCCTTAACTTGCATTACTTTCTGCTGTAAAGAATGAGAAATGAAAAATAGCACCATTTTCCAAGGGCAGCTCAACCTCCAAGAGGATTAATTTTAAAAGTCACAGCTTGTCCAAAGCCTCTTTTCTTGGGATCACTTAGGCTGTGTTAAGATGAAGTGTAGCGAACAGTGAGTGGCCAAAATCCATGGAGGGCTCCAGATAGAGGTCAGAGATAATGCCTTTAGCTGGTTCCTGAGGTCTTTTGACATGATTTCTCTGCTCACTGCCTTCAGGGAAGCAACATATGGGAATAAATGTAATGGATTTCACCTCCATCTCTTGGCTTCAAAAGTCACCATCATCAAGGGTAGTGGCTGCACCGCTGTAGAACTAGATTGTTTTCTTTCAATTTTCCTCTTAGCTTTTGTCTTTGTCATCTTGGAACCATTTCCCATAAAGCAACATGTCTGAGTGTTTCAATCACATGACACTGGATATCCATGGGTGTTCTCTGGTGGGGTCTAGGATTTTACTGAATTGTTTTAAACCTGTAAGGTAATTGTTTCTTCCATTTCAAGACACTGGTTATTTAGAACTCTTAATTTTGAACCTTTAAATATAAAGCATTAATGTAACATGTAAGGATTTGTTCATAAACCTAGAACAAAAGGAAACCAGAGATACTTTATTAGAATTTGTTTTAATGTTGTTTTGTTTGGTTTTCTGTAGCCTGATTCAGAGTGTTTTTCCTGTAGTCCTTTTCTTATGGAACTCCAAGGTAAATAATTTATTTGAGTGGTTTTTTTGTAATACTCTTTGCCCCACGGCAGAGTGAAGGCAACTTTGTTTCCTGGTTTAATTTCTTCCTAACACATTTTGCGTCTCATTTCTGTTACCCAAGTAGAAAGTATTTCTTTGAGAGTACCAGTTTTATGAATGCCTTGGAAACAGACCTTTGTTCCTGGCTTGTCCTTCACATTTCAGAGCTCACAGACTGAGGTCAACTTTGCATATCCTCCTGTTCTCTGCTAGAAGGGATGGCATGGAAAGGGCCCTTCAGAGGACTTGAGGACATGAAGAAAGCCTAGGCTACCGTCCCTGGGATTCCCTTTAGTGGCTATCACCAGGCAAGAAAGAACTATTAGAACATTAAAAAAAAAAGCTTCAAGATGACGCTGAGAGGGACTTCTAGGCATAGCAACATGTTGAGCTGCCACTGTTGTAGGTTTCCAAGTTTTCATTCAGAGAACTTTGAGCTATTCATTTAGTGTTTTGCTGATGAAAAGAAACATTCATTATTGTTTGCTGACAATGCTTAGCACTGGATTCATAGGTAATTTATTGCCTGGTATTCTTACAAAAACTTCCCTTCTAGAAGAATGTACCCATGGCCTGACTTCTCTAAGAGTGGAGGGATTTGACTACATTGCATTACTTTCAGTGTAAAAGTAGTTTGACTGGCATAGCCAAGGTTATCTGATAGACACAGAAAAAGAAAGGGGGCGTAGTGGAGGATGAAGGAGGAGGAGGAGAGTGAGGAATAGGAGGGAAGAGTGGGAGGAGAAGAAGGAAGAGGAAGAGGAGAAGGAGGCTCATACAGCTGAACCAGTAGAAACCCTCTTATGTTACCACATGGAAGCACAAACATGTATATAGAACTTGCAAACTTGAGGTATGAGGCTACTCTTACAGTTAAGCACAAAACTAACTTTGATCACCTTAGAGTAATGGTTTTGTACAAGCAGTAAGGGTGAGTACTTGAGAGAGAGAGAGTGAAATGTCAGTAAAAAGAGAAATATATATATATATATAAAATGTATATTCTAGATATATTTCAGGTATGTTCATATGCATATTCCAATTATATATGTTCCATATATGTATTCCAGATATGGGTTAAATTAACATATACTTGAGGACCAAAGTGGATATTTAGGGATCTTAATATTTTCACCAGCTGTTTCCAGAATGATACATAGATAACATTTGTACATCTGCATGAAAATATGAAAACTGCTTCTACTTTATCTCTTCCTGGCCACAATCTCCTGATTTTCTACTCTCACGTATCCTTCCTACTTGTAGGAGAAATAAAATAAATAGAGATCATATCTCCAGCAAAGCAGATTTGTTTACCAGAATGTAAATAATACAGACAGATTACGAGGAATTTATACTTAGGAGAAGTAGCTGCGCAAACAAGTAGAAAGAAACTTGAGAGTACCAGGAGTTATTCCTCAGGCCTGGGCTGGCTGTTATGTGAGGCCCTGCAGGCAGTCCTGTGTTAGCCAGAACTGGGAGTGTGTGTGGTGTTTGTAGCTTCAAATCCCTCCAACTGAGCCATCTTCTTATTTATTCAGAGTGTGGAATGTTGGGTGGGACAATAAAGCCCCTAATTCATCCCAGCAAGACTCAGCAGGGGACAAAGCATGTACAAGAAGCACCAGGAGAAGTCCATTTAGCAACAGGAAGCTAATTGCTTCATCTTTATTTCACAACAAGATCTAAACCAGGTGTCTGGAAGGAAGCCTGCACGTGAACATCCTTAGATTCCACATCGTGGGCCTTGCTAGCTTTCAAATAAGTGTGCAAAATGGTTATTGGGTGGCTTGTGAGTGCTGAACTCAGTGGCTGGGCTTTCTACCAAAGCTTCCAACTGGATCACATCCTGGTGATCAGCACGCTTATCTCTATCTCACTAGACACATGGTGTACATTGTATTCCTTACATGCTCTTATAGAGGTGCATTATGGGCCTGGAACTCTGGCTCTTGGATATTAGCGTGCATAAAGAGTGCTTGGAAGGCTCACTGCCTGCTTCAGGACATTAGCATGCATCAGGAGCCCTTTCAGAATTCCTGATCAGGAGGTCTAAGATGGGCTCTGACAATCTATGGGCCAAACAGATGCTTAGGTGATGCCATTGCTCTGATCTGTGACCATAGAAGATACCTGCTGAGGTTAAGTAAATCAAGAAGAAAACTACAAGATAACACACTCTCTCCCCTGTTGTGTCTGACTCACAATTCCTCAGGTTTTACCTTTGGCAAAGTTGTATGACAGTGCCGCCTGTATTAACTTTGTTGTGTTGTTCTCCCAGTCTTCGCTACTGGGTAATATACCTGCTATCGCCACCCTC
The DNA here is from genome assembly GCA_019843965.1 of Rhynchomys soricoides. Taxonomy (NCBI): domain Eukaryota; kingdom Metazoa; phylum Chordata; class Mammalia; order Rodentia; family Muridae; genus Rhynchomys; species Rhynchomys soricoides. The sequence goes on along the minus strand of JADRCH010000081.1, from coordinate 5,026,317 downwards.
TCACTCTTCAAGGTGCAAATAAATTAATTCATTTATTTAGAATGACTCATTCCTTGGCAGAAAAGAAAGTCATATCCAACGTGGGCTGACCAGACCTACCTAAAGGCTGGTTTCATACCAAAAATAAAATAAAATATCCATTGTGTTTTCAGACTAACAAGCACTTAAGAAGATACACAGTTTCTTTTTCCCAGAGAACTACCCTGACCTCCAGCTGGCATTCTGTGCAATGAATGTTTTCAGGCAAGTGCAGTCCTAGATAAATGGAAACAAGGGCTGGCTGCAGAGACATGGCAAGGTTAAAGAGGTGGTTTACAATACACCTAGAGGCATTAGCTATTTTTCTATTAAAATAAGAAAGGTGCTGCATGCCCACACTAGTATAATTGACTGAGCAGGAGCTGTCTAGAAGTATAACAAAAGAAAGAGAAACAGTTTTATAATAAAAATATCTTGCAAAAGAGGACCGCAACTACCAGGCTAGAGAAAAAGGGGGCATGGCCATCTAGAAGATGCCATGTGCCCAAAGAGGATCTAATGAACACCTTACCAAGGGCCATGGCATATTTCTTCCTCTTTCCATTTGATTTCTCCCCTTGTTTTCCTTCTCACATTCGCAATATGTTTATTTGGCCATAATATGTATAAATAAGATTACAGATGCAACCAGGAAGCAAGGAGACAGGGCAGGCGCAGATCTTGTCTTCAGGAAAGCACATGTTTGACGGTGCTGTTGTGTTTAAATTCAACTGTGCTCAAAATACAATCAGCCTTTCATATTGGGCAGGTCCCACACCTCTGGGTTCAAATAACCCAGAATCAAAAATTATCTTTAAAAATTGCATTTGTCCCAACTCTATACTCTCCATTGTTCTACACTGCACAGTAGCACTTACGTAAGGTTCATACTGACATTGCATTAGCACAATGGTGGATATGGAGATAGTTTACACTGTTGGAGAGGATGTTGTATGCAGACGCTTCACCATTCTCCATGAAGTATTTGAGTGAACGTTATGGAGTTTTGGTATTGTCACTGGATAAGGTATTGGGATATCAACCGCTCTTGGTTGCAGAGAGGTTACTGCATGCTAACCTTGCCCTGCCTCCTACTCTCTGCATTCTCACTTCTTCTGGATCGTCTTTCATTTCAGATTAAGTCATCATCTCCGGTAGTCTCTGTCTTTGATTTGATCAACTGCATGTAGATTTATACATATGCTGTTCATACTAGATGGGACTAGGTATTTATCACAATGTTAATGACAAAATGTTTATGATAGTCTTTACAATTCTAGCTATCTAAGTATAATATATAGCCAAAAATAATAGCAAGTATCCATGAACCTACACTTATACTGGATTATTTAATGGTTAAATGTATAATCATAACATTAAGCAGTTTGTACTGCAGACATATGTCTTGAAGGGTGGATGCTGTCCTAGTCCTGGATGTGTCTTTGAGGCCTACTGAGACTTTGACTATATCAATTATAGAAGGAAGGAAGAGATAAAATGGCAGGACTTGGGGACCTGTCTTGTCTCATGACTGTGATAAAGTGCATTGAATAAAGATACAGCAGAGATGTTGTTGCTACAAAATCGAAGTCTGGATAATTAGAATCAGCTCCATCCCCTCCTGTTTCTATGGAGATATTAGGCCAAAATACACATGGTAATGTAAGGATACTGTATTTGCTTTCGGTGGCTGTGATGAAACACCATGAACGATACAGCTCCTAGAAGAGTGTTTAACTCTGGGCTCATGGTTCCAGAGGGTTACATTCCATCATGGCAGAGCAAAGGCATGGGAGCAGAAACAGCTGAGAGCTCACATTTTGATCCATAGCAGGAGAGAGACAGACAATCAGATAGACAGAGAATGTACATGCATACATGGAAGAGGAAGAAGAAGGAAGAAGGAAGAAGAAGAAGAGGAAGACGAAGACGAAGACGAAGATGAAGAAGAAGAAAGAGAGAGAGAGAGAGAGAGAGAGAGAGAGAGAGAGAGAGAGAGAATGCATTGGGAGTGGAGTGAATCTTTTAAAACTTCAAGGCTGGCTCTCACTGACATACCTCCTCTAACAAAGCCACATTTCCTAATCCTTTCCAAGCAGCTCCAGCAACTGGGGACAAAGTATTGGAACACATAATCCTTGGGGACCATTCTCAGTCAAACCATCACAGAAATCAATATATACACTAGAGGGTTGTGAAGTTTAAATGAGAAATCTTAGTTCTTTATCACAGTATCACCAATAAATGATCTCTCTCTCTCTCTCTCTCTCTCTCTCTCTGCCTTGCTCCTTTGCTCTTCCTCCATCTCTTCCTCCTCTTTCCCTCCCTATGATGCCCCTCCTCAAATATAAGCTATAAGCAAACCTCCTTTATTTAAATGTTATAGTGTTCTACAGTGAAGGTTTTCAAAGTATGATCTTCAGAGCAACACTATTGCCATCTTGTGAGAAATAGGGCCATCCTCAAGCTCTCGTCAGACCCAGCAACAAGATGCAAGACTTTTTGATTACACATGTCCTTTAGGTGACTCTTATGTACACTTAGGAATAGGAACCCTTGTTCTAGTAGCCAAGGTAGAGTCTTAGTCTGCTAGGAACTTATGCTCAAAGCCAAAGAGTGATTGCATCGTGGATCCAGGATTCAGAAAATGCATTGTAACTTATACTTCTCAGCAGAGTAGTGGTCCAGATTTCAGGAAAGGAAGCTAGTATCAATACTAGATAGATTACAGGCTCTAGTTCATCTTTCTTTCCTCTATCTTGGCAAAGGCAAATGGCACTGGGGAGCAGGCACAATGTTCCTCATGGGAATAGGGAGCTAATCAACATAAACCTTTCTGTACATTTGTGGAGAGGGGAATCTGCAATTCTGTGGGTGTCTGGATATCTGGCTGTCCTAGAACTCTCTTTGTAGATTGGGCTATTCCCAAATTCACAAAGATCTTCCTGCCTTTGTCTCCCAAGTGCTAGGGTTGAAGACGTGAACCATTGTGGCCAGCTCCACACAAGGTCTTTAGAAAGGATGACCAGCTCAGCCTTAAACATCTTTGTTTGCTCTGCATATTGCTGGGTGCTCTGTCTGACAGATTCACAAGATGAAAAAATATGGCTTGCTTCACTTCAGCCTTTTCTTCTAAAGGCCAGCAACAGGCTGTGGTTGTTCATTTGTGTCTGGTGGCAGTCGAGTAAAGCCTCTGGGAAATAACTTTGTCATCCATAGACCATGTCTGAGAACAGTAGACTGCTCAGGTGCAGGCCATATTGTAGTCAGCAGTGATGCTTTCCAATATGCTCCTTGTAGAAATGTCAGGGCAGAAATGTAGAATAATATAGCTAAGAATTCCTCTGAGAAATCATTTGAACTAACCCCCTATGGGGAACCTAGGGCAGAGAAAACAAGAAACAATCCCTAAGCCTTGACTCTCTTCTGTCTTGATGTCACACTGTGTAATTTCAAGGCTTCTGTCCCATGTGACAGTGGATATGCGGATAAGAGCCAGTGGGTTTCTCCTCTGCTCTCTGTCATTTCAGCCAATCCAGTATGCTACTCAACAGCTTGCAAGTATTAACCCTAATCAGCAGGATACGGATTGCAATTCAGCCTCACAATTACCATCAGAACTGGAACCAAGTTGAACCTGTGGGTGTCACATTGTTACTGAATAAAACTGAAAACCTAAAAATGTGAATGAGCTCAGCAAATATTTATTAAGCTCCTACTAAAGGAGACCTAAAATGTCCAATGGAAGAACCTCCTGAAAGACTTATTAAAAATGAAGATTTCAGACATGATTTTCAGAATTTCTAATACTTCGTGTTAGGAAGAAATCCAGAAATCTATATTTTATTAAATACCCCCAAGCAACTCAAATGCTAACACTGCAGAACACACAATGAGCTACAGCACTTCCAGAAAAAGACACACAGTCTATGAGCTGTAACTATATCCTGCCTGCTTACTATCACCTTCCTGCTGGACGAAGCTCCAAGCTATGTCATTTACCCCGGATAATTTAGACTTGTTACTATAATGGTATCCATATGTATGCTTCAAACTCCAGATGTGTATTAGGAACCTAGACCCCTCCCCCAACTCTCAGTACCTCCAGGCTGTTGTTTGTGACTTTAGTGTGCTAGATAGAGCTAGGCTTTTGCAGTCACTCAAACCTCTTCTACATGCAGTTGTCCATGTTAATCCATCTCTCTAGTTGTCCAAGTAAATCTTGGGAACATCTTTGAGTTTTTTCTCTCTCTCGTACCGCCCAACCAATCTGTTAGGAAATCCTGTTACCTGTAGCTTTTAACTTTTTCCAGAATTAGTTCAAAGCAAATCAAAGCATCTATCATCTGTCTTGGTGTTTACCCAGTGGCTTACCAATTGGCTCCAGGAATACTCTCCACTCCCACTACAGCCTATTTGCAGACAGAGCCACAGAGAAATCCTGATAAAAGTAAGCATCAGGTGATGAGCGGCCTTGACTGGTGACATTCCATATTTTCCCATGTTGTCCAGATCAACGGCCAGAATATGTACACGGGATCATAAAGACTTATAAGCAATGACCCTCTACTGTCTCACCATCTTGTCCGTGCTGTATCCTCTGTGCTTACAGATCCTGTGAGTCTCGTGGCTTCTCCTGCAAAACCCTCCTCATGTTTTTCTTTTGGTCCTCTGCTGCATTGCCTGGAATATTCTTCCCCAATACAATCTCATGCGTACTGTATCTTCTTAACCTGCTTGAGCTTTCGTGCAAATGATTCTTTTTCAGTGAGGTCTGACTTGGCTGCTCTATTTGACACTGTAATGTATGACACCACCTTTCAACCCCAAATAAACCTCTACTTCTGAACCTCTTCCCATTCCAGATTGTGTACTATTTCCTATATCTTTTTATTTTGTTGCTATTAAACATATAATATAAACTTAGCATCTTCTGTGTACTTTCTCCTTTCTGTCACTAGAATGCAAGTATTGCAGTTAGCACAAGTATGGAGACCACTAACTGCTCCCCGTCACCCTGTTCCCCACCTCAACCCACAGAGAGAGTTTCTCTGTAAAGCCTTGACTATCCTTGAACTCACTCTGTAGACCAGGCTGACCTTGAACTCATAGAGATCTGTCCATTTCTGCCTCTTGAGTTATGGGATTAAAGGTGTGTACCATAACTGACTGCTTTTTTCCCTCTATGCCACAAGCACCACAGCCATGCCTAATACATGGCTGATGCCCCACCAGTGTCCATAGATTAAGGCTTGATGAGCTGTATTTCTCAATACTTTCTAATGAGACAGCATTTTGAAACATTAATTCACAGCAACTCTTTCGCCCTAGTTTTACAAATGAAAAATTAAAACTAGCCAAACTAAACCAAACAAAGCATTAACCCCACTGATAATAGCAGGTAACATAGGGAACATTAAACATTTAACAGAAATAGGTGGGTCATAGTTCAAAGTTACCTGATTCTAATATGCTTTCACTACTTACAAATGATGTCTCAAGCACTACTTACAGAGCACAAAGGACAGAGGCTTGGTTTCTATTCTGTTTCTACTTGTTAGAGAAGACAGATGTACAGAGAAATATAATTAGAAAACTTTAACTATTCTGCAAGGTTCATGCTATCTACTATCATAGCAAATGCTTAGATGAATTTATTCCAAAGCAGAATATGGCACATGTATTATCAGGAATTTAGTAAGTGTCCAGGAGAGTAGATTACTTTCTGCTAATTGTGGTTTCACCAATTGCTGGAAATGTGATGAAGCCTTGGGTAGGGAAGGGGAATGCATCATTTTCCTAGAGACATAAAGTATAAAGACAACAGCCTGGGTAAATTTATTGAGTTCTTGTTTTGAACCCACTGAAAACTTCTGTTAATGGGAAAGCTGTGTATCATAAGAACCATACTGATGGACAAGTGTTCAGATTTTTCACATTAAAACTATGTATTGTAGGCTTGCTATGTGTGAGGAGAAAGCTGAAATGGAAAGAGTGATAGAAGAAGCCTCTGTATTATTTTTTGTAGCTGATAACTAGCAAGGATGTGGGCTAGTCAAGAAACAGGCATAGTACAGGGCAGCGGGCAATTCACAATGAAGAAGACGCAGGGCCCACAGCAAAAGCCAAAAACCTTAGCCTGGATTTAGGTACCTGAAAAGACATGTGAGGAAATGACATTCAAGCTAAGACTCAAAAAGCATAACAGGTCTTTAACACATCAAGGAAAAGAGGAGGAAGAAGAGTGTTGTAAGCAATAACCAAGAGAATGGCAGGACCCTAAACCCAGAGTGCTCCCAGAAGTGCAGTGGAGCTAAACATACCATCACAGCGGTCAGAGTAGACAGAGGCAGCACTGAAACAGCGGTCAGTTGTTTCTTGAAGTACTTAACGAATGCGTGGTGAGTTTCCGTTTCATCAGAAGGGAAAAGAGCTACCCTTATATGTGCATGTTTGCATGTTAGCAACCTCATCTTAGTGCACTGGATAGGCCAGATGGGAAGAATGGTGATCTGTTCAGAAGTCCCCACGGTAATCCAGGCAGGAGTGAAGGGACTGGTGGATTGGCAGGATTTTTTCAAGACTTGGGGAATGTGACACATTTGGATGGCGAGCAGAAAGGGATCAAAATGGATTTCAGGTTTCTAGCTTGTACAAATGGGTCCTAGGAGAGCCAATTACTGACTTGTGACTGGACAGAAATGGCATATGTTGCTGGAATCTGTGTGTGGGTCTGAGTGTGAATTAGGTAGCTGTTACAATAGATGAGATAAAGCATATAATCATAGTAACAATGCAAGGCAGGCAATTACTCCTTTATCAAATTTATGGTTATTTTAATATTACCGGCCAGAATCCACACAGATAGTAATGGTTATCAGCTCCTTACCAGCAGGTCCAGGCGAGAGGAGAGAACCCAGTCTAGCCGGGTCTGTGTGGGGGCTGAGCGGGATGGGGAGTATCGAAGGCCCAAAAGAAACACGCCAGGCTGGGAGTCTTGTCGAAGCAGGAACTCACTTTATTAAACTAGGCCCTTGCTTATATAGAGAAGGCAAGGAGGTGGGCACTTAGGTATGGGAGGTGGGGAAGGGTGGCGGAGGGTAAGGGGTAACTGACAGGGCCAATGGCAAAGCCTCACGTCAGAAACGGCAGGGTAGAGGCAGAGCCAAACAGGTCTTGCTGAGTCACCCCAAATGGAAGTAACTGAGACAGGTCTCAAAAATCGAGCCAAGCTTAGACCTTCCCACAAGGCTGCAGAAACTTGAGCAGGCTCAGGTTTGTCCTCAAGGCCCAAACCAGGGCCAAAATGGGGCCCAACAAATGGTGGCACATACTTTGTAACCCTTCTCTACTTTTCTAGATCATTAATCGATATACTGAGCAGTCGGGTTGATTCTTCATTTGTTTAGTGAAGACTTGCATAAGGGTGAACCATTTAACCCTTTCATAACGTATAGGCTGGGCTTGGAGAGACGTTTCAATTATCCTATAAATTGTATCTTGGAAAATGTATTCTCTAAAAATCCCTTGAAATGGCAGTCATTGTGACTTTTCTGGATCTTTTTTTTATGTAAACAGTGAATACTCCATTGAAACTTATTGTTTATCAGTCACAACCCAGTAAGAGCTATAGCTTACTCCTAAGAATTTAGTTTAATTTTATTTATATTCTATCTATCTATCTATCTATCTATCTATCTATCTATCTATCTCTCTGAGACAGGGTTTCTCTGTATAGCCCTAGCTGCCCTGGAATTCACTCTGGAGATGAGGCTAGCCTTGAACTCAGAGATCAGCCTACCTCTGCCTCCCTAATGCTGGGATAAAAGGTACATGCAACCACTACGCCCAACACAAGAATTCCTTTTTAGAAAGGACAAGGTGGGCAGTGTTCCTTGTAAATCCCTACAAGGTAGGTAGAGACAAGGGAGAACAGGAAGTATGAAGGAAGCTTCATTCCAGCCTGCTCTTTCAAGGAATAGCTTTCCTCAAACTCTTAGCCTAGTTTATTTTTTACATGGTAGTTCTAGTCCACATTGCTCACTACATCCACAAACAAAGCCCTATTCTGGACTTGCAAGCTCTGTTGGTGTTTAAAAAATCTAAACTCAACATAAAACTTTTGAAAGTACCAATATAGAAGACACATCTTCAAAATACCCCATCAGACAATAATTGAACCAGCGCTCATACATACTGAGCTAAGAATGATGGGTATCCAAAGCTACTTGTGCCCACTCTGATGCAGACTTTCTACTCACAGAAATTATTTTATCAACAAGTAGCTTTGGTAAGATACTTCTCCCACCATTTTGAGTAAACGGGCAAATTGAATTCTTTCTGTCCCTTTCCACAGAGGTGGTCTATAGTGAATATATAAAGAATTCCAACTCTCCCCCCAGGACACTGAGCTAGGGGCTAGGACTACTAGTTATAGACCCTGGCCACAAACAATGTTTTATTTATATCACTGCTGGTAATTGGACTACTAGCATGTTGATGTCTTTATAGAAAATAGTCATTCAGATACCATCAGTCTAACACTCAGAGAGGTTAAATATTTTACCATTCAAATTACAAAGGAAATCCCATGGATTTGATTGGTAATGGAGGGTGGCCTGCAGTGTAGTGGGATGTAATTATGATCCCACTGTAGTCTCTCTTTTCATTGTTACCCTTTCCCTAAGAACATGTTCTTGTTTGAACTTCGACTATCTAGTGTCTTCTTCTCTTCATGACATAGTCTTCATTTGGGCCTATCTGCACATTCTCTTTTTAGTTCCCTACTTCTTGAGGACAAATTTGTTGAGAGGAAATGTGTCTCATTTGTCTGCTGTGGTCTGACTAAATTTATGAAAAGAGCCTAGATCTCAGTCTAATCATCAGGTTCCCAGAGCCACCCAGACAGGAGCAAAGGATATGGTTCTTTCCTGTTTAAGGGATGAAGGACTTTGCAGACACCAACACTGAATCTAGATCACTAAGATGACTGTAGAACACAAGCGGTAAGGTCCCTGGTGTCTACATGACCCTATACACCTTCGCTGTAACAGCCAGTGACTTAGAAAGCTTCATTATCCTAGACTTATCCACAAGGAAAATGCGGTGTACAGATGCTTTGTAACTTGTCCACCTTCAATTTCAGTAACCTGCTTCCAAACCTGTGCATCCAACTTCACAATCTAATATCCATCCTTCCTATCATTAAGATATTTTAGCTAGTACGACAACCTGTGTGTGTGTGCGTGTATGTTGCTATTGTTATTTGTTTGGGGTGTGTCTGTGTTGCTATTGTTATTTGTTTGGTGTGTGTGTGTGTGTATGTTGCTATTGTTATTTGTTTGGTGTATGTGTGTTGCTATTGTTATTTGTTTGTTCTGATTTGAGGTCTCATTCTGTAGCTCAGACAAATGTTCTGAAATTCACTTCATAGTTCAGGCTGGGTATAAGTTCAGCAGTCCTGCCTCCTCCTCCTGAGTTCTAGGATTATAAATGTGAGCCCCAACATTCCAGAATGGGACCCCCTTTAATGCCAATTTTTCCATATGTCTAAGAAGATAATGTCTGCCTATATGCCATATAAAATTCTTCTTGGGACTAAGTAAAATATTCTGAATATCAACTTGATTGTGGAAGCAAGGTATAAATATTTAAAACACCCATTTATAACAATAAGAAAAAGAAAAGTACAGAAAGATTTTTATGGACCCCCACTTTTGGATAATTTGTTTAAAAACCTGGTTTCAACTCTCAGGTTCTCATAGAGTAGCCATACAGATCTCTGAGTCTTTCACGTGACAATATTTTTGTCTACTGGGGTTGATCAGATTATTGCTGTATCATCTAAGAAATAATTTTGAGAAAGGGCAGATGTCCAGGATCTGCATCTATAATTTTGTTTTGCCTCCTCCCACCCATGATTACTTGTGGGATAAATAACACTTGTAACATGCTTTCGGGCTTCAGGGGGAAAGTGTGAGAGGCAGTTTAATAACAGCATGTTCTCCTGCATTGTTTTTCTTCTCTTGAGATGTTCAGCAACAAACTGGACAATGGAACGTGCTTTTCACCTCCTGCCTGCTCCTTAGTTATGGGTCTCTTATGATTGCACACTCAGATCCGACCAACTTATATCTAAATAAGAGCTCCTCAAAGGATTTGCTTTTTAATATTTCTCATTTAGAAACCTCAACGAAAAGGTTTTTAGAACAAGCCAGATTGCTAGTGTATTTAAGAGGAGATACTTGAGAATAGATGCAGGTTTTCTTCTTCTAGGTTTCCTATAAAAAAGGCAGCATATTAAAATGCCAAAGCAGCAGTAGCCCCAAGAACATAGTAGTCTGCTATGGGATACTTACAGCACCATGGTAACAATTATCTGTAGGCTTCACATGATACACTTTTGGAATTAAAAGATAACCCCCCCCCAGGAAAACTAACATGCACAAAGATGATGACGAATAAGAGAATATTTAAAACAGACTGTTTCTTATCAAGAACAGACTTGATTCATAATTAATCTTTTCCAGTGGATTTATTTATGTCATTTCATTTTCTTTCATTACATCTCTCATCTTCTTCCACACTAAGGAAGTATAGGCTTGTGCTGCAGGCAGCTAGGACAGTGGGTATATGCTTATGAGTCTGGGAATACATTACATTTCACCTCATAAAGCTGGTTATGTCCTTGGAGTGTGCACAAAAATGAAATTTCCTTTATTTGTTTTCTTTGGAATAAGCTCACCCAGTAAGCCACTTGTCTTCATTTTAATTAGGTTGGTGACCACACTGTCCTCCTTCATGGTACTTCGTTATGTCTTTATCCCTGGAGCAAAAATGCCCTCTCATAAGCACCAAGTCAGGAGTCAGCTGTGTTCTCCTGCAGACATGGCAGGCATTGTCACTGTTTCTACCACTTTCTGGCAGAAGTTCTCATCATTGACAAAGATGGAAGAGGTCTTTGAGGTAAAAATGGTTCTGGAAAATGCAAATAGTGTTCTCATTTTCCTCTGATTATAGGAGCAACGACAGTGATACATTTGGCAAAACAATCCATGATTTGCAGTTGTGTTTGTCATCTCTATGGTCAGAGGTTTTTTCCGCCTATCTAGCAATATTTAAGCCACAGATGCATCTATTCATTCACAAGACTGCATTTTAATTTGTAGATGCTAATATTTCACTCGTAACAAGCTACAATGATGGATGTCTGTCTAGTGTGAACTAGTTCTGTCCTCCAATGGCCAAGGGATCAATTGAAATGACTCTTTGCAGGAACAATTTGTGTTGGAAGTTATTATCTTGTTTTTAGTCATTGAGAGCTTATTTCCAAGTGGGGAACCCTGCAAAAAAATCGTGTTTGGCTAATAGAATCCAAGAACTAAGTGAACCACGTGAAGATAATTTTCATTGTTAGTAGTAGCTTAATGTGAACTCAAGAAGTAACAACAGACTTCCTCTTCTGGACCAAGATGGAATAGGCTTACTTTGAGCTATCTTTCCAGTTAAATAGAAATCAGAGTAGGGGGAAGCTGAAAATCAAGAAAGTACAGTGACTCTGGAGCTCAAGATCTGAAATACAACATGGCAAAGTGTTTTCTCTTTGTCTGATGTACCCAAGACAAGGTGATGGAGCTGCAGGCAACAGAGCAACCCTAATGGCAACAGACAGATAAAAGTCTCAACAAAAACTCCATTGTCTCTAACTAAAGGACCAGGAAAGGAGCAACACAGCAAAGCCAGAAACTCTCCTACATCTACCTGTTTACTTCTTCCAAACACCATGGAAAAAAATTAAAACCTATATTAACCCTGATTCCACTAACATGTGCAAAGGCAAGGAAAGTGTGGCATCCAGAATCAAGCCTAGCCAGGTACAATGAAGCTTCCTTCTTCTCTTCCTTATAGAAGATTAGCTAGGAGCCCATACATTTGTCTCTTCCCAGAAGCCTTGAGCAAAGCACTTGGACTTCCACTGATGCTTGGTAGCAGTGAGGCTGTATGTAAAAGGGAGCTAAAACACACTGATATGATGCCACTAAAACATCTCAAGTCTGATAGAAAAAAAAAGTTGATTAATAACCAACAGCTTTAATATGAAGTAGATATTGCAATGATCAGAGAAGGAGTTTTAAAGGAGCCATTAGGAATGTGCTTGAAACAAACAAAAGCACAGAAGACCTTAGCAAATAAATGGAAACTATAAACAAAGAGCAAGTGGAAATTTTAGCACTCAAAAAGACATCAGTCAAAATAAATAGCTCCCTGGGAACACCCAGCAGCAGAATGGAGACATCAGAGAAAGGGATGCACATGCAGAGAAAACATCAAGGGTCATGCAGCACTCATATCACTGAGTCCCAGAGAGAAGGAAGGAAGAGGGTGAGGCATAAAGGAATTCAAATACACAATCATTGAGAATTAACAAGATTAGCTATAAATCAAATGGCAGAGGTTTTCTCACAAGAGAGGCAACTCAGAATCTAGAGACTAGGTTCTAGCTCTTTACCCTGTCCCAGAAACAGGAGAGTTGCTTTGACAGACAAGGACTGCTGACTGTTTGCCTGGGTCTGGGGCAGTGATTTAGGGGTTTTACCTAAGTGGAAAGCTTAGTCATAGGCAGAGGGATCTTAAAGAACTGCAGACAAACTGATTTTGGAATAGAGAATGGGGGGATTTAAGCTTATGAATGTATTTGAAGTGTGTGTGGGGGAAGAGATTGAGAAGAGTAGTGAGTAGTGACAAGGATAGCATTTAGTAAACCTGATTCAACCAGAAGAGGCGTGTCTCTCTCAAAATTCCCCAAAATCAACAAAAACTCTTGAGCCAGCACTAAACAATTATAGTGACACAGGAGCACAGATTTAATTGGATCGGACAGTACAGTAATGTATCCTACAGGGAACTGAGGAAACAGTAGTCAGACAGGATTAGTGAAGCTAAGACAGCGGGTGGGTGTAATAATAACCTCAGCCCCAAACAAACAAACAAGCAAATAAACAAACAACCTGCCTCGAAGCCCTACCATGTGCATGCCCAAGATTGTACTCTTTGGCAGTAACATCAAGAACTGTTGAGTGCCAAGGAAATAGATTTCGCTGATAGCTTGATCCAGTCACAAAACAAAGAAACAAAATAGTATCTGCAAAAGATACTATTAAATTTGCTACAATGTGTTACCAAAAAGCTTCCCTTTGAAGAAAGAAGTAAAAGGAAGAAGAAAAGAAAAGAAGAAAAAAACCCCATGTATTGGTGATCCATTCACTAAAACAAAGAAACCTCCTGATAATATCAAACCGTTGACAATGGGCTGTTGTTGATAATGCTTGAAGAACTCAAAGAAGCAGGCTTAGTTATTTCTTATTGTCTCTCCTAAAAGTAAATAACTAGGTGATGACATTGAAGCTGAAGACATATTAATGTAAATGGAAAACTCATCTACAGGGTTCTATAATGCATCCGAACCAGAGAACTTAAAGATGCATAAACAGTGGTTATCCAGTCTGAAGGACAAAGAGGGAAAAGAGGAAGAAACTGGAAGTGGGAGTGTGGGTCACATTAGCCAGGACAACAAGGCACAGTGGGCAAGGACAGGTGGATAAAACATAAGGCGCTAATAGCAGAAAAATGTTGAAAACTTTGTTGAAAAACAAACTTTAAATGACACAGAAACATAATTTACAAAGTAAAAATCTTGGAGGATCAAGTGAGAGTGATGATTCATACACACACACACACACACACACACACACTAAAAAACACAATAAGATGGACACTTCTCATCAGTAGCAATACAGGTGACAGGCAATAGGTTAACATAAAAGTCAGTGGGGTTACAGTGAAATCAGGAATAGGTTAACCTAAAAGGCAGTGGGGTAACAGAATGAAGGCAGTGGGGCTCCAGAGCAAAAGGATTTCAGAGAAAAGGCAGTGGAGGTTCAGAACAAAGGCAGTGGGGATTCCAGAGCAAAGGCAGTGGATTCCAGAGAAAGGGCAGAGGGATTCCAGAGCAAGGACAGTGGAGTTCCAGAACAAAGGCAGGTATTCCAGAGCAAAGGCAGTGGGGTAACAGAGCAAATGCATAGAAGAAAAACACCCAAAAGATTGGCGGCGAAATCTAGATTTAGAAAACTGTCTTCCCAAAATGAATGTAAAGAAGGCATTCCCACATCAACAATGAGAGAATTTATTATCACTTAACTTGTCTTATAAGATACAAAAAAGGAATTACTCCAGGCTGAGAGCAATTGCTCTAGACAGTAATTCAAATCCATAAAGCAAGGCAGAAGGTATTATTAAAAGTTCAACAGCAAGTGAGAATTCCTATATTTTAAATGATGGATAGAATAAATAGGCAGATTTCTTTAAGAACGAAGAACACTTGAATAGTACCCATTGTTTCCTAAGGGTATCTGTAGAACCTTCTAGTACATCTGCAGAATAACTGCTCTCTAGTGCATGAATGCTTAAATTTTTTTCTACCTGTAATTTCTCTTCACTTAAGAAACTTTTGCATGAATCCCTTTATAAGGGCATATAAAAGAGGTAGAAAATTAAGCATTTATTGATGGTAAATCATAGAGAAGTTTGTTCTAAAATAATTCTTTGACTTACACATACTTTACTATTTATTATAAGTTAAAGCACATTTGCATACTAATTAGATAGGTATGCTTTATAGAATGCAAACAAATCTTGGCTAATTTGATACTGCAGTATGCAGAGCATATTTAACCATTTTCAGAGTTGATCTAGTTTTTACTTGATAATCTATGCTTACAACATTGCTTTACATAAACAGACAGTTCAAAATGGCAGAACTATGTTTAGGGATATTTCAGAAACTGCTGGATATCTGCCCTTATTCCAAGCCAAATTTAATGATTATTGTTTTATGAAAATCAAGTCATTAAGCCAGTGAGTAATGCTTAAACTATAATCTTCTAATGAAGTCCAAATAAATACCTGTTTAATTCCTATATTTTAAGGAATGATGGTAGGCAATATTAGGAATCTTTGTTTTCTTTAGTTAAACCATATATTTTTATAAGTGCAGAAAAATTTGAATTTATAGGAAGAGCACTGCAGCTAATAACCTCTAGTAGCTGATTCTGAGCTAAGGTATTTTAAGAAATATTCATTGGCAGTATGAGCCATGATGGCACGCACATTTCAAATTTCATGCATGGTGTATTCAGAACCAAGGCTGTGATGAAACCCTGTATAATAGCACCATCAAACACCTTAGGTTCTTTTTGCATTTGACTTTGAATTGATTTTTGGTCATTGCAAGACCAAAACATACTATTCCATTTTGCCAGTTTTTGTGGCAACCTTCACATTCAGTTAATATGACCCCATAATGAGTTGTGACCTACAACCTACGACTTAGACTGTGTTCCAGCATATACATGACATCTGCCAAGACAGACCATATACTAGACCACAAAACAAAAGTTAGTGAACTTAAAATAAGAGTAAGATCGTGTAATTATTTTCTATGAATGAAAATTAGGCATCAATAGCAAACATTTTGAAAATGTACAAATGTTTGGAGTATAATTGCATATTCATAAACAACTACAAAGCCAAGGGAAAATCACACAAGAATAGAAATGACTTTGACATGCATGAAAATAAACACACAATACCAAATTTAAAAATTATGGGATCTAAGTAATACAATACTTCAAGAAAATTTTATGACTAAAAATGCCTATAGTTTAATAATTAAGGCCACAGATGAGTAGCCCAATTTCCCTTTAAAGATATAGAAGCAAAAACATAAGTAAATATTCACTGAAGAGAAACAGAAGGGAGAAAATAATGAATAATGGAGAAGAAATTAATGAAACTCAAAACCATAAAAAAATGACCCCAACAAAATTGGTAGAATGTTAGTTAGACTGATACAAAAATAAAAGTCTTAAAGCAGTAAAAGAAGGAGTGAACAAAAGCAGGTAATATTGGCATTATAGGTGTAAACATATTACACGATTATAATTAACTGTCCACAAAGATAAGAACTATGGAAGCAAATTTAAAAAGCAATAAAGAGTCTGAATCTATGTATGAGTAAAGAGATTACACCAGTGGCTTTAAAATCAACCACAAAGGAAAGGCTAGGTCCAAATGGCTTCACTGGTGAGTTCTGCCACACATTTAAAAGAAAACTAATACTAATTTTAAAAGAAACTGTACCAAAAAGTAGAAGATGAGCAAACACTTTTCAGATCATTCTTCAATGCCAATATTACTTCAGTAAGACCAGGCATAAAACCCGATCTACAAACCAATATCTTACATGAATATAGACATAAAAGTCTTCAACAAAATATTAGCAAACTGCACTGAGAAACCCTATCACAAAGAATTAGCTACTGTGTCCAATTGAGATTTACTCCTGGAATGCAAGATTGGCCCAACATTTATTAATGTAACAGAGAAAATCAATGGGATAAAGTTTAAACTCACAGGACTGTATCTGTCGATGTAGAAAAGGCCTGACCCCCCCATACTTCTGGAGACTGATCCACCAACTAAAGAATATACATGGAAGGACCCATAGTGCTGGCCACAAAGACTGCAGAGGAGGGTCTTGTTACCCGTCAGGGGGAGGAGAGACCCTTGGGCCTGAGGGTGTTATATCCCCCAGTATAGGAGAATGTCAAGGAGAGAAGACGAGAGTGGGTGGGGGGTGGGGTGGGGAGGTGGGTTGGAGAATATCCCCATAGAGGCAGGGGGAGGGCGGAGGGAATGGGGAGGTTCCAAAGGGGAGATCTGGAAAGGGGGAAACATTTGAAATGTAAATAAAATATGAAAATAAAAAAAAAAAAAGAAAAGGCATTTGACAAAATTCAACACCTTTTGTGATTAGATCAAGAGATTCGGAACAGATTGGAACTTCCTGAGTATAATAAAGGACCACTGTGAAGACTCCATAGGTAACACCATGCTTCATGCTGAAGTATTGGGTACTTTCTCCCTAAGATAAAGCAAAGTAGTCCATGCTCCCATTTCAAGTCATAAAGCATGTATGTGTTTAATAGAAAAGTAGGCAGACAGAGTGTACATTTACCCTGTTTCTTAGCCTGACTTATGGCAGCCTTCAGATTTCCCAATTGGGATATTACTTTCCCATAATTAATTTCTGTTATTTTGTTACCAATTTCCAAAAACTCCTATACTGTAAAGCCATCACTGTTAAAAGTAAATCACATTTATTCACAACTGTTCCATGTCAAGGGCTGACTTTCATCCATTCTCCCTGCATCCCTTGTGACTTTGTTGTCTACTTGTGGTTTTAGTATTTTCATGAATGCTTCATGACTTTATCTACCAAAAGACAGACAAAACAAAAACAAAAACAAAAACAAAACCAATAAAAACAAAAGAAAACTATAACTTGCAATCTTTTTGTAAAGCACAGTCAATTTAGAGAAGAAAATTCTAAACGGGGCATTTGAAAGAAGGACAAAGCCAAGGGTGTTCTCTCATAATTTTAATGCTTTGGTTTATAGCAGTTTTAGACAACTAGAAGAGATTTAAAAAGGAATATATAATACAACAACCCCATCAACTGGAGAAACTTACTGTAGTTTAACCAGGAGAAGGTGGCATCTCTTACTGACATAAAGGAAAAGTAAAAATGATCAGGGTAGACAGAAGGGTCATGAACCCTCCCTCTCAAAATGCTGGTAAAAGTTTAATTTTTATTATCTTAGAAAACATGATCTGGGGAAAATAATACCAGCCAAGCCATTTCATCTGGTAAATATCCAACTGTTAGGACAGATGACAGAGGCTTTCTGGAGTTCCGCATCTCTGAACAAAGTGGCAGATTGATACATCTGAGGGAGCAAGTGGGTGTGAAGATTAAAAAATAGCAAGTGCCATGGATTTGCATTGCATTTCTTTTAATAAGTAGGTAAAACTCATATGTAGAGGCAGAGCAGAACACCATACCAGATTAAATGATTTGTCTATCAAGAGCTTCATGAATAAATTCTGAACCTCAAGAAGGCAACTAGGAAAAGATCCCCTAACATCCATCTATCCATTTGCCAAGGATGAGCTTAATGCTTACCTCTAAACCTTGGAATGTAATCTAGGTGGCATATAAACAATGTTTGCTGGAGGACCCTATCATTGAACAGAACATAATTAGTTCCGTTAGGTTTACGAGGAGAGTAAGTTGAGGTCTGCTGGCATTTTCTAGGGTGATGAGAAACTAGGACCAATTATCTTCTGCATTTTCCCTTCCCTTCCACAATAATATCAGAATTTAGCAGAAGATTCCAAATAAAATAAATTATAGATTGAAAAGAAGTAAAATAAAATGGGTGATGGACCCTGCCACACTGATTTGCTCTTGAAGGAAACATACAGCCTCCCAAGCCCTACCCCGTCTATATCAGTCTATTCATGTGTTCAAAAGCACAGAGCTTCGGGAAGCCTGCCATTCATAACAGATGGGTATTTACTGAGGGTAATGAGCTTTACAGGTGGTTGTTTCTCATATATCCCATCTTCTAAAGGTTTAAAAACACAATAAGAGGCCCTGGTTATTTAAAAGACAAAATTCTGCCTGAGGAAACGGCTGAGTTGCTAAAGTATCCTCTGCGCAAGCATAATGAGCAACCTGAGTTTGGATCCCCAGAACACATGTAAAACCCAGGTGTGGTGGCAGGTCCTACAACTTTGGTGCTGTGTACAGGGATGTGGCAGAGAAAGGTGGATCCTAGAACTTGTGAGCCAGTTAGTCTACCAAAACTGTGAGTTTCATGATATCCTGCCTTAAATATATGGATCAAAGGTGGCACTTGACATGGATGACTAGCCTCCACAATTGTACACACTTACATGCACACACACACACATACACACACACACATACACACACATACACACACGGGAAGGGGAGAGAGAGAGAGCTCTGTGTGTGTGTGTGTTTAATTATTGAGTAGAATTGCCACCTCTCTACCAACTTCCTCAGTGACTCACTGCCCATTCTCTGTCAGCCCTGGCATGCAGATGTGTGGGTGGCTGGTGAAAGACCTTATGTTATATTCAACTGTTGGCCGAAAAGTTTGGCTAAAAATCTGGCTGGTGGGAAGTGTTTCCTATAACATCAAAATGTGAGAGGGCATTATTCTGGACTAAGCTGAAAGCAACAGAGTACAATGTTGTTAAGCACTTTCTAAGTGGTGGGCATTTATGTAAATTGGTATATCATAACCACTATCACTGACATTATGCCATGCTAGAGATCAGAAATCAAGGACTGGGTGGCTTTTCTCCACTAAAGACCTCCAAAGTGCTAACCTTGGTATACTGTATCTATTAATATTATTATCTTGCTCCTCTTGACAAGGGTACAGGGAACATCCAGAGTTGTATAAATAAAAGGGAAACAGGGCATGGGGAGAGAGATGGCACAGTCAGTGTAGTGCTTGGCACATCAACATGGTGTCCTAAGTTCAGTCTCCAGCACCCATGTAAAATGAGCCAAGGATGGTGGCATATCCCTGTAATTCCAGCCCTACGGAGGAGAAGGCAAGTAGATCCCAGGGCTTGATCTCTAGCTTGCTCTAGTCAGTGAACTCCAGCTCCAGTGAAAGACCATGTGTCAAAACCAAGATGCATAGCTCCTGAGGTACAGCAGCAAAGATTGGGCCTCCACATGTGTACATGGACAGGTGTACTCTCACGCATGTGCACCTGCACACATATTTGCACACACATATATGCACATAGACAGGAAAGAAATAACATACAAGTTCCAAGCATCTTTGTTATTTTAAATGTGTATTTGTTATATGATAAAAATAATGTACAAATAATTACCACTGTCGATGATGGTTATTTTCCCATGAAACTATTTACTTACAAATAAACACATAATGTATTTGAAATTCTGCCCCCCATTTTTCTATTGAAAACATCTATATGTTGAATTGCCATGTTGAAATGGCATCAGGAGGAAAATGTATGTATGCACTGGTATCTATTGATGTGGGTAATATGGACACATTGTGAGCCATATTCAAAAGTCAATTGAGCAATAGCCCCACATGTAAGAAGATTCAAAGTGATCATACCTAAAATCCCTAGTACAGAGGAAAAGGAGATTGGTTGGGTTCTGCAGCTCTGCATCTCCCCCCTTTTCCAGTTATAACTCCCTCTAACATGTTAAGAATCCACAAGAGACCATCATTAGGTCTGAATAAACACATGTACTTTTCTTTTGTTGTTGTTTCTACCTCTATTCCTCATTCCCCCACTCTCTCAGAGAACTTTCTGCACAGCTTTTTTTGGGGGAAAAGAATACTTCCTATTTACAGGATGTAATTTCTCCATATACTCCCCATTTCAAAGAGGAGCCTGAAATCTTGCAGTGTCTTTTCTTAGGGAAATTTTACAGGATGTGGAGCACTCTAGTGTTAGTCAACAACTTTCCCACTTAGTTGGGTAAGTTAAAGCTCACAGAGGAGAAGGTCCCACATGTCCCAGAAATGGAGGAGATCCACGAGAGAAGGACAGACAAGGCTCAAGGGCAAGGGGTTCTCAAGCAGTGGGGACCTGCACATGAAATCATGTTGGAGCCTAAGGGACGAACTGCTTTACAAGAAAGTAAAATCTCCGAGTCAAAAATACAGCCCTCCGAACCTGGTGAAGAACTGGGCTTGTGGGAGTTCAGCCAAGCAGAAACCTCCTCAAGGCATGGCTTTTTGTGCAACCAAGAGAAGCACAAGACATCCCAACAGAGTTTCCAGAAGGTAGTTGTTTGGCATCTGATGAAGTTAACTTAAGAGAAACAAAGATGCTCTTATTTGTTCACTGGAGCGTTTATACTGACACCCAGTCTCATCTCAGGGAGTAGTTGCTTTCTGCTTTCTACTTGAGTTTCTGTGAGGCATCAATCTAGCATGGACATGTTTGTCTCTCTTTAGTTCCTAGAAGAATGCCTATTTGCTGAATGACTGTGGAACCTGGACCAGGAAGACTACATAAAGGAAAGAATTATTTGGTACCATCACTTATATATAATGTCTCCTTTGTAATGATTGGACCCGACTTTTTATGAAATCTTGCTTTATAAAGAGAATTATTCATCCTAAAAGGTCCCTGATACTCCTTGTCATTCCATTAAAGTAAAGCTCAGGGTCAGCTAAGACTCTAGTTTTGTATGAAAAGAATTGGTACCCTATTTCTGAAGGACTATATAAACCCAACCCCACTAACACACTTTTTCTATTATACTCTGTTTCTAAGTGGGGCTAATTGTGGCTATGACAGGGAAGTCCTTCTCATAGAGGTTACAGTCTGGGATTTTTGAGCCATCTCCTACTTAGTTCTTATCTCTGTGCCATCCATTACTCTATCTACAGGGAGCATGAAATACTTCTTTGAAATAGTGAAGACTGTGATCATTACATAAAAAGCTAATGTGGATGGTGGTTTAAAGTGAGGTCTCCAGAATAAAACTGGATGGGTTTAGATCTTGTAATATGACACTTATTTGAAGTATGACTGAAGTTGAGTCATTTGGCTTCCCAAGCTTTAGTTTCTCATTCTGCAGTTTGAGAATTGTATCTACATCATAGAGCTACAAGGCTTAAATGAGCAAATAGAGGCAACGCTTGCAGCAGTCTTTAAGTGTTTAGTTATTCAACTGTCTGCATTTAATATTAATTGTATGAGAGAGTCATTAAAAATTTGAGGCTCACTTGCAATCCACAATAACTTCCAAATGCATATCATTTGTTACAGCTTCCTGTCCAACTGTGTCTCCTCTGAGGAAAAGCATGTATAAAAATACAGGTTTCAAGATGCTTCGTTAGAGGAAGGCATTGGAAAATATCTGTCTTTTGGTTGGCACCAGGCTTTCTTTGTGTTTGGTGCAGATAAGAAATCCTTTCATTGGGCTTAAGCACTACTTACTAACATGACAACACTACTAAACAAAGTCAATTCACTTCAGAAATCTATGGTAAAGAAACCCACGGTAAACTGGGGGTCTTTCTTGCAGGAAGGTGAACATATTCCTAAAAAGTGACATTTTGCTATTGAAAATAAGAAGCAGGTGTATTCCAAATCCTGAGAGATATCGGCAGTTGCTCCACAGTGCCAATGTGATTCCTTTGTGTTCTCCTCCCTGGATAGGAAGCCACAGCCCTGCTTGTGGAGCTTCAGTTTTCTAGGGAGGAACATGGAACCCTGTTTTCCCATCTTTATTTGTGAATGTTCAGGGCACATGCAGGGCTTGGATGTTCTCATCTGTGAGGTAGAATATGCCTGCCAAGGATGACAGAGGGAGTGATTTTATAGATTATGGCTTGGCGCTTCCTGATGTGCAGCACTGGACAGCTCTCTCAGGCTTCAGTCATGCACTGTCAACACTTTATTACCTTCAACAATAACACACAAGTAGCAAATCTTTTCCTTTGATAGCATCTCAAAGTACAGGTTGTTTAAAACTATATGTGTGCACACATATATATTTATTCATGGAATAAAAATTAGGGGGGGGGAAACCATGAGTTGGAAGGAGAGCAGGGAAGGGTATGAGGGAGGGCTTCAAGGGAAGAAAAGGAAGGGGATTCAAATTTCAATTAAAATTCCCAATAAATGTTGTAATTATAATAAAATAAAGAAATAACTAGTTATGACAAAAAAAAATTCATTGAAGTCCACCAAGTTATACCTTTAAACACCACTGTTTTTCTTACCATGTGTTTGAAATTGTATTTTTTTTTTTTTATTTCTAAAGTTTATATCCTATGTCTTTGGTGTTTTAGATTTCTGTGGGTATTTTTCTAAAGTGCTTGAACTTTTATTATTAGTTATTAATAGTGTGTGTGTGTGTGTGTGTGTATACATGCACACACATACACATGTATTTGTATATATTTGCTATGGCTCTGATCTGTATTATTTTTCCATTTCATTTAAACTGTAGGATTATCATCTGAGAAGGCTTGTTCTATAAAGTAGAAGTACAGCAAAGCTAGTAATTTTATGACTGCCAAGCTATTGTCAAATCTGTTGTACTGTGGCTTATTAACTTAGAAAAAAAGATGACTTAGATTGTATGTGTTCTGAGTCTATAAACTTTACTGACCACACATAATGACTGAATGCATTACTTGCTGAATAGAGGAGTTGCTTTAAAGAGGTTAGTTTGTTTCTAGAATGTAGGAAAGCAACACAATGAAACTGTTAAGAGGCAGTGTCAAACAAAACAAGGATCAGCACATACATCTTTGGAAACATTATACCCACTATAAAACAAAAGGAACATTGTCACTTAATGACTCTTTATCCTCTAGGCATGACACCCTGTACCCCACAATGATAAAAAAAATTCCTGACTCTGCCTACCTTGTACCATCTGCCAAGGCATACTTGTTTAGATTCATAATTAAATACCCCAGTCACTTAACTACCAAGAATTGGACTTTGAATCCAGGTTTGACTTGCTCCCAGACTCCACACTCATCTCTTATTTCCAGCCAATCTAGCTGTTAAATTTGTCTTTCTTTTCAAATACAAAAAAGTTATGAAGGTTTTTGGTCTCTGTAGAGTGCAAAGTTTTCTTACAAGTAAAGAATATATTTTCTTGAGAAAAATGTGATAGACCAAAGAACAATTTTGCCAAAACCATTTCTAAAAGGAATGCCTGTAAGGAAAAGTACTGCATCCCTCCAAGCTCTGGTCTCACCGTGGGGACATCTTCCCAGGAAACATCTTGGATTTAAGAGAAAATACGAATGTGCCATAAAGAGTAGTATGCTCTTTTACAGTCAGTCAAAAGTTTGTTATTCAATTGAGATTTAAAAAAATATTTACTTTATTTTTAAAAGTTATATATTTGGAGATATATAGGGGTGTGTGTGTGTGTGTGTGTGTGTGTGTGTGTGTGTGTGTGTTTTCAGGTGACAGTAGAGGCCAGAAGAAAGCATTGGATTCCTTGGAACTGGAGTTACCATCATCTGTGACATGCCCAATGTTGGTGATTATGATAGAAAACCCTTTATGTGGGCTGACTCTGCCTATCTTGTGCTAGGAACTGCACTTGGGTCCCCTGGAAGAACAGTATGTGCTCACTCACCAAAGACATCTCCCCATGACCCAGGGAAGAACTCTAAGTACCACATGTACACCTGTTGCAAGAAGAAGTGAAAGCCACTTTGTTATCCAGACTGACATTAGACAAGAGACTAGTTCTAATGTAGTGGATCATGAAGATTGTTGTACCAAAGGAAGATCTGGTCAGCTTCCAAAACCATGACCATATGTGGCCATCCAGTTGTACCTGGGAGGTCCTGGTGCATGTCTATGTACAGCAATCAGTGAGGGGCTCAAAGACAGTAGAACCCAAAGGTCTCTACCTTCTGGGCTGGTTCAAAGCAGAGTTCAAGGTGATGGATCTTTTCTGGTAAAACCGAAG
This sequence comes from Rhynchomys soricoides, assembly GCA_019843965.1. Classification (NCBI taxonomy): domain Eukaryota; kingdom Metazoa; phylum Chordata; class Mammalia; order Rodentia; family Muridae; genus Rhynchomys; species Rhynchomys soricoides. The sequence goes on along the minus strand of JADRCH010000081.1, from coordinate 5,001,848 downwards.
AACACATCCAAAGATTGATTATTTCCTAGACTTTCTTGGCTCTGGCTTCCCTATGAGTTGCTATCATCTGGTCTCAAATATCTTACATGATGTCTTGAAACTTAATAAGGTATTCAGAATGCATTCAATGAAATATCTAAAGGTATTGACCATGCATGACATTAAAACACACACACAAAGAGAGAGAGAGAGAGAGAGAGAGAGAGAGAGAGAGAGAGAGACAGAGAGACAGAGGGACAGAGAGAGACAGAGAGAAACAGAGATGGAGAGAGACAGAAAGACAGAGAGACTGAGAGACTGAGAGGCAGACAGAGAGGATAGTTTAATACACTAAAATAGAAAGAAATAGCCTAGGGGGTGTAAATAATTTTCTTTTTCTCCATGGTAATAAACATCAGATCTGAAATTTCTTGTCATTAAATCCCTGAAAAATGCATCACCACACTTATTCCAAAGTCCTTTCTAAACAGAGGAAATCTCAGAGGTGCCTCCACACTTAGAGATAATCATTTACTCTGTCAAATTAATGAGAAATTGATGGAAGACAGATGCTACTGAGAAAGAATAAGTAAATATTTGTTATCTACTTTGACAAGTATAATTTAATAATACCCTCTGTACTTATCTTTTGAAGTAGGTGTATAAGATAAATATTCATAACATTTATGGTTTTAAATTATTTTAATGTAAAAGTAATGAATGATACCCAGTGATGCAGGCATGAAAAGGGTGATTAAAGATAGGGCCTTAAAATTAGGACGAGATTCTATCATTTCTACAGAAATAAATATTCACTAAGAACACATTTCGATGTATAGTCAGGCCATGTGTAAACTTTCTTGGTGTTTACAGAGAATCTAGAATGTTTCAGGGTTTAAACTCTTATCTAGACCACTGGGCCTTACAAGAAAAAGAAGAAGTGGGCTTGGAGAGAAATAGCTTGGGTGGCAAAGTGTTTACCTTGGAAACCTAACAATCAGTAGTAACAAGTACCTGTAATAGAGCTGGAGAAATGGAGGCATGGGGATCCCCAGAGATCCCTGGGATTTGCTGGCTAGCTAGATTTAATGAATAGCTGAGAGACCCTGTCTCAAAAAGTAAAGTAGATAGCACTAGAAGAAGATATCTGATGTCAACCACTGGCTTCCACACACATGTACACATACATGTATGCATCCTCCATGCACATACACGTATGCATGCACTGCACACATTCATACTTGAATATACCCATGTACATATACACATATACATGTACATCACATGTACAAGCACGTGCATGCATACATGTGTGTGTCCATGCACACATCTGCACATACATACAAATAATAAAATGAACTTTCTCATGCTTGCTGAGGATGCTGGTATGAAAACCAAGTTTGAATGAAGAGGAATACAGTGCCTGCTGTTGATCTATTTAGCTTAGTTTAGAAATGCAGTGTGGACTTCCAGGCTTTCCTTATAAATATCTGCTACAGCAGTGTTGAAGGCTTCTACGGGGAGTCTTTTCATTCTACTACACTGGGTAGATTTCTTGTTCTAACTGGGCACAAGGACAGTTTCTCCCCTGTTCCTAATGACAACATAAGGGAGGAAATTTAACAGTATGAGGAGGGATATTGATCATTTTGGGAGATGGCTCAGTGGCCAGCGACCTCCCACAAATCACTTAAGGCTAGTTCTTGCCACCTTATATTGTGGTCTTTCGAAAGAGATATTTAAAAATCTGTTAAGTGTGAACAGCTATGCATTTCTTCTGGCACAAAAGCTCATGACCTGCTCTTCACCCCTGCTGTGCTTCAAAGAAAGGCACCTGATCTACTAACACTATGCAGAAAGATGTTCAGGAGGACCATGGCCTTGACATTTGTTATGTTCTGTAAGTTTCTATTTTAACTAGCTTGGTGTCACTTTTCATATCATGATTTCAACACTATGATAAGTTGTGTTTCTCTGTGACCAATCCAGATATAAAATGTTGACAGCCTTCTTTATTATCATAAAATGAGTCTTCTTTTAATCTAAATTATTGATAAAACTATATAAAATCTGGTGCAGCACAGTAAGTCAGAGCCTCACTAAACATAAACCACTATTTAACCTAATCTTTTTTTTAGTCATGCTGCTAGCTTTTGGTGGGGGGAAATGGAGTAGAAATCACAGCACACCATAAATATTTTGTCCATGAAGCTGTTTTCAGACTCTTTTAGGCTCCAATAATGACTTTATTAGTGTTGGGGCAATGAGGTACACCGAACACACACCAAAGACACAAAGGTAAGGTAACTCAGATGTGACTTCTTCTTTAGCTAATTGATGTCACTCCCTTCACCTTTATATTTTGAAAGGGAAAAGTGCAAAAATTTTTAATAATTCTAGTTATTATGCTTGAGTTCACATGTACCTTTTTTGTTTCTTAGTGAATAGTAATTGTGACCTTAAACTGGATGGAGTTTTGCGTGGTAACTTCTTCATTCCCCTTTCATTCTGTTCACAAACCTCCAAATGACATGACTATGGTACTCCTCTATAAAAAGTAAGCCTGTGAATAGACAGTTTAAAAATCTGATTTCCCAAGCCATGGAAGGCGATGAGGTTCCATGTACCCGAGCATTGCACCTGGCCTTGCATAAATCTGTGTGGAACTTTGGTGAAGCCATACTTTCTTAAAAAATAAAAAGAAGAGAAGGAATGACTTCACTCATGCTTGTGGGGCAATGTGTTTGTTTTAAGATGACCCTTGATGTTTCCTGATGCTACTCTGTGAGAGTAAACTAATTGGGCTTTAGCACAGATGAGGCAGGGGTTTATTAGAAACCCCAAGCTCTGACTCTGCAACCTGCTTCGCACACCCATGGCAGGTGTTCTGCTCTATCAAGATCCTAAAGATTTTGTTACTCACTGGAAAATCTGCACCACAGACATATGGTTGAGGGATAACATTTAAATATCGTTCATTAGAGAAACAGTCACATTGATTGTTTAAGAAGTGAAAGTATTGACACTGCAAAGTGGGATGTTCATGTATCTATGATATCTGAAAAGCATTGATGGGAAAATTTTGTTTTTTTGAAGGTGAGAAAGCCACTGCCTTGGCTGGTAGCAGTTTCATACCATCCTCCTGGGGATTGCAGAGACCTGCAGGGGTTGAAAATCTGCTTATGTTGAAAGACCTTATTTGACTTAAAACAGATCACATTTATTTATTATTTTGCAATCTAAAGGCAGACTTTTCTTAAATGATGTTATAATAATTAATCCTCTGACTTTTCTTTTTGTATAAATGATTCCTGTTATGCTGGACTCCTGTCTTATTCACTGTTTGACTGCTTGAAGAGACACCATGACCCAGGCACCTCTTATTAAAGAAAGCATTTAGTTGGGGACCTTTATTACAGTTTCAGAGGTTTGGTCCATTTTGATCATTGTAGGAAGCATGGCAGCAGGTTTGGCAGATAATGGTCCTGGGTAGGTAGCTGAGAACTGCATTGTGATCTGTAGACAGAAAGAGAGAGAGAGAGTCTCAGTTTGGCTTTTGAAACCTCAAGGCCCACCCCCAGAGACACACTTTCTCCAACAAGGCCACACCTCCTAAACCTAATCCTTTCAAATAGTGCCACTCCCTGTTGACTAGGCATTCAAATAAATGAGCCTATGGGGGCTATTCTTATTCAAACCACCACAACCTACAATTTCCAGGGTTTTTTCCTTTTTCTTTTTAAGAAGAGGCATCTTAATAATAAACACAGAGGATTCTGAGGGCTCACTTCATAATGTGACTATTTTTCTCTTCGTTTTCTTACTTCTGTTTGTGATCCCCTTGTTCACATCATTACATGCCAATCATGTTTATCATTTCTTGGACTGGTAAGGGAACTCTCACCAAGCCTGACAACTTGAATTCCATCCCCACGATCCCCAGAGTGAAAGGAGAGATCACATCTCTCCTAACACATGTCCTCTGACTTTCACACCCCAGCGTTATGATTACATATACACCTCAAACAAATAAAAACCGACAAATGTGATATTTTAAAGTTAAACATCAAAATACAAGTAACTGGGAAGAATGTCTTTTTTTGCAAAGCATTTAGTTTTCATATAAGCCATACTTGTTTTCCCACCTCGTTTTGAGTTGTCTCCTTTATATTTAATTGAATCGAGTATTTGTGGCAAATATAAATAATATCAATAAATGCACTTGGGTCAAAATAGGAAAGACACCTGGAGAATATATAACTCAGCAAGGAGACCCAAAAGCTGTAGAGAACAGCTGGTGAGTGGCTGGTATTCAGAGCTGGAAGCTAGGTCACATTTACCAAGCCGTTTCTTCTTTCCTCTACTTTGATGGTGAACTATTATTATTGAGGACCCTGCAACAGCTTGGTGGAGGTTGGTCAGGAGGGTTTCCTCTTGCTGCCAGAGCCTTGTCTCAGCTCCCCAAGCTTCTAATGATGGAGTCCTTTATGGCAGCTTTCCAAATAAATGGGCTCTTTGCCTAAAACTTCAGAGGATGTTTCTCCAACATTTCTAAGTTTTCCCTAGATGCTTTTAAATTGTAGGAAAAGGAAAAATGAGAACATTCTGCTTAAAGTATACCCTTTTAGGTTTGAATGGTTTAGTTTTCTCTACTATGCAGTTGATATTTTGTAGTGTTAATGTGTTGTATTATTTGTATACAAATATGCATTATATAATGTAAATTAAGCCATTATATGTGTTATATATATTGCAAAGCTGAATTCAGGAGAGGAAAAAAAGCAACTTGGAATTGAAGGTTAAAAGTCATGGGCTCAAGGTACAGACTTGTAAACTTGGGAGAATGTCAAAAGTCCAGGTAACTCACTCAGTTATGAAGAGGAAGGCAGGTTGTCATCTTTCCCTGAAAAAGTAATATACAAAATGACTTTAGCGTTTCAAATGTCCTTGCCATGTAGGAATACATTCATGGTGATTCTCTAATGGCTGTATAAAATACAAACAGCAATTTATACTCATACTACCAGACATTTCTTCTTTCTCCACAAGAGATGAGCACACTTACAAAAGCAAAATATTTAGTACTATGTGCCTGTATACAGTTTTCAAGATGAATCTGTTCCTGTTGCTGCCATCTTGATTGACAAGCAGCACATCTTTGGCCTGTCAAGTTTTCCAGGCTCCAATGGCATGTCTTCTTGCCATGATAAATACCCTCTCAACTTTTACCAGTTTATATTATTTTGTCCAATATTAATCTATGTTATTAGAATTCCACACTAATAAACACAAGCAGCACATCTTTGTGCCTGTCTACTTTTTTCCTATTGCTGTTCCATCCAGGACTTTGAACACAATATGACTCTTGTGTATATACCTAGAGCAGAATGGCTGGGTCACAGGGTATCACAAAATCAACTTCATTACACATCCTCTAGCCAAGTGTGGAGATTCTGCTCCACATCCTCAACATCACTTACAATTTTAGTTCACTTAACTTTGCTGTCCATATAACTTTTATCATTTCAATAGGAGAGTTAAATTACTTATCCATTTTATATATTATTTCAGAAGACAGTAACATTTTGCTTAAAACCTCCTGACTTCCCTTACCGATTCCCTCTCCTTTGTCTCTCCAGTTATATAGCCTATATTATTTTAAATTCTGTTATTATTTACATTCATGGTTCTTAATACTCATAGCCTGAACCATTATCTTTTAATCTTGAGGTAAAGTTTTAGAGAACTATTTATCAGTAGATTTGTGAGGATGAAAAACACTGATTTAGGCATGTGAAAATGTATGGAAGTGCATCAATTTAAAAAAGGAAGTTTGCAGTAGAATACTTACAAATAATATTATTTAACGAGTGTAAAGCCTGTAATTGAAGGAGTAAATTCTATCCATGTTGAGAGAAAGGGAGGGAAGCAAGGTGGCACAAGGCACCTGGGGAGATGTGTAAAGACTTGTGGGTATCTACACTGAATGGCTTCTCTGCAGACGTGGCAGGGAAGGTAGGAAAATGTTTTCCCTTTGAAGGAGGCTAATTTTTCAAGATCTGTCTCTCGGAGAATCTCAACCATATAGATGGCCAATTTACATAAACCAGGATAGCCCTACTGTTCCTTTTCTTGATTAATAGTCATGGGCTTTGGGGATTTCTTGCTTGAGTTACAGGGGTAATTGCTTCACCTCTCATGCCTGTCTAGCTTGTGTGAGTCTCAGCCCTCAGGACTGTAAAGGAAATCTAATCATGACTAAACACAAATTCTACATCTTGTCTCCTGCTTCTTGGGCACTGACTAATTCCACTTCATGGAGAGCCTAGTGATAGAGATTAATTTTTCAGTGGGCTCTCAAAACAGTTGTTCCAAGTTCATTTAGCATGCTTCTTGCTATGTGAATGTGCTGGGCTGACTGTTCTGTAGTGTGTGGAAGGAAGTGACAGACAGAAGCAGCATTGTTTGCAAAGAAGAGAGATTACAGGGGACAAGTGCAGGCCATCTTCAAACACATGACCATTCTCATAGGAAAAGAACATTTGCTAAATAAGTGTGATTCCAGAACTTAAAGACTAGAAAAGTGACATTTTAGCTTAGTTTATAAAACTAGACTTCCTAATAGGCCTTTGATAAAGAAATGCTGTACATACAAGAAGAGAAATACTTGATTTTGAAGGCTGAACATCGAGGCAGAGGGTGAGGTATAGCTCATCAGATCTTTGGAGTCTGACTCTTTAGTGTCTGTCTCACTCCAAGATGCTATGAATCAACACACTGTATTATATCAAATCCGAGAAGTCATCTAGTAGAAAAAGCATCCTGATTTCTGAGAGGTTAAAACATGGAAAATTGGGGGTATTAAACTTGCTGAATTATGGCTCACATTCTCTCACATTGGAGTGATAATTTGAGGACCAGACATAGCTTGGTAATTTTCATCACTTCCTGCCTGTCCTTCCCTTTTAGGTTTTGCATGCTCTCATTAGTCTGGAGTGTGCCTGTGGGTTTACAAGGCCTGGGAATAACCAAACAGAAAGATATTTTCTATTAACTTTCCTGCAATAAAGTGCATGACCATGTGACCTATAGCAAATAGGTTTTAAAAAGGGTTTTTCCTTGTTGTACAGACTTATCAACAGCCATGTGAGCCTCAGACCAGAGGAGGCCTTGTAGTTCTGGAGGAATGTTGAGCTACTTACTTATTTTACCTGGGTGTGTGTGCCTGAGTGCATGTATAGGCACCATGTATGTACAGGTGCACACAGAACCCAGAAGAGGATGTTGGATTACCTGGAACCTTGAATTTCAGTTGGTTATGATGTCTGACATGGGTTTTGGGAACTAGACCCAGGTCTTGTGGAGGAGTAGTTTATGTTCTTAATCACTCAGCCATTTCTTCCACCCTTGAATTTTATTTTTAAATTTATTTAAATTTCATTTTCCAATTCATTGCATAATGTTACATTTTATTTTTGGAACAGACAATTTCAACATTTGTGTTTAATTTTTAAAGGCTATATCGTTAAACATTGTAAGTAATTTTAACCTTACTGCTAACCTAGTGACTTGCATATGCTTCGAGTGTTTAAAACTAGAGGATAAAAGCTTATGCTATACTTCTCATTTGACATTAAAAAGATTTATCATTCCCATCATCATCATCACCATCACCACCACCACCACCACCACCACCACCATCATCATCATCATCATCATCATCATCATCATCATCATCATCTCAGCAGTTAAGAGCATCTATTACTCTTCCAGAAGATTAAAGTTTGGTTCCCAGTACCCATATCAAGTATTTCACAATTGCCTGTGACTCTACTTCCAAGGTGATCCAGTGCCTCTGGCATATACAGAAATTCACACAAAAATGCATACTCATAATTAAAAATAATGGTATCTTTTTAAAAAAAGATTTATTTTTTTAAGAAACATTTTATGTGTAATGTATACCTGTGTTTATGGGTGCTGGAGGCTAGAACTTCTTGGGAATTATCTGTCTTAGGTGCTGGTCTCTACAGGCTACCATTTCATAAGATGTGCTAGCATTCTCCTGGTATAATAATATTCCAGTAATTTCTCTAGGAAAGCTAAGCTACCCTGGCAGTGGCTTTTAACCCTGACACTAATGCCCCAATGCTAGTAGCTTTCAGCATTTTATTAGTTTGAATGTGGTATTCTCTGCTAACTTCATAGGGGATGTAATAGATTTTCATTTCCTGGCTCTTGGGAATTTTGGAAAAGCAAAGAACATCAGAAAAGGAAAGGGTCCATTTCTCATTTCTGCTTGCCTACCATCACATGTAACCCAGCTCCCAAACAGCTCCCAGACATTTTTTGGGGGGTGAGGCTACTCGTCAAATGCAAAAAAGAACTACAGAGGCCATCTTCAGACAAGCCTTTAAAACAATGATGAGGATATTTGAAAAGCTCATTTTCAGAGCAAACGGCTAAAATAATGCCATATGCAATCACTATTCATCATTACATTTTCTAAGTACATTTAAAATAAAACCCTCCCAGCCATTTGGAGTGCTCGCTGACATGCTCATATGGTCATTCATGACAGCTACCCTGCACGACAGGGCTATTTTCTCCTTAATGGGTGAACCTGGGTCTTGGGGCTCTGAGAGGTGAGTGTTCTTGGGTGAAGTGCCTAGATACATTAGTGAAGGTCCCTCAGCTTCTTTTCGGGGATGCAATCATTTTTATTAACAGAAGGAACTTGCAAAGTGTCCGAGTTGGCACACAGCATTTTCATTTCTTAGGGAGTTATGCTCAAGGATAAGATAAGTATTTACTTTGTTTTAATTTCTTAATTTTCATACCTCAATTGGTTCTTTGCTCCCATACCTGCATACTTTGTAAACTATGCATGGTTATTTTATTTTCATAAACAGGAGGATTATTATCTGAATATTTGGAAGTTCATGAAATGTCCCTAATAATTTCAAATCCATGAACCTAGATATAAAACAAATGAATACAATATGGAGCCTGTGGTTTGCTCATTAAATGCTGGTGGATGTCACAAACATTGTTTAGAGTTACTTTTTGTTCAATATGGACTTGTGATTTCCAGACATAGACTTTAAAAGGCCCCCTTGCTTACGTGGACAGGCTCTAAATACAAAGGTACATCTGTGGGATAGCCAGGTAGCACTCTGCCTGCCATCCCTGCTAGATAGCATATTCCAAGGCCCCTGCAAGAGCACACTGGCCACTGCCAACGTAGTAGTTGTGAGCTCCTCCAACCCGCCCCCACCCTGCCCTGCCCCCTGCCAGGATCAAAGAATCACCATGTTCTCTGCAGCTTAGGCAATCTCTTTCCTTCCTTGGGTGCCTTTTTTTTTTTTTTTTTTTCAAATAATTTCCTCTTGTTTGATTAAGAAACTGAAATGTATCCTCCTGAGGTTGCAAAGGGTGAACAGCCCTGTGGGTGATTTCTTTCTCCTGGCATTATTTTCACTTCTTTGCCTTGATAATGGAAGGCATCCTCTAGGATCTGTTAATCTGTGGTGACCCCCCCATGGCTCTTTCATCAGGTTAAGGTATTACTGAACAGGAGGCCAACACAGCTTAAGACAAATGACATGAGACTCAGTGACAAAGTAGAGGGAAGCACCCCCATAAGGAAGAGGGGACATGATGATTTCACACCATCCTCAACCTAACCACCACCTTCTCCTCAGAACCGAAAGGGTAAAACTCCATACCTCTTCCTTCTAGAGAGAAAGAAAAACAAGTCCCTTGAAAGAGTACCAATCCCTTTTCTTCCCAGAATCCTCCTCAGCGTTGCTCCTTAACACAGACCCTTGGGCTTAATTGTAGAGGGAGAAGAGAATCAATCAACTAGGGGATTCTCCTCTATTCCCTCTTAGTTCTAGGAAGATAAAACCTGGGTCCTTGCACATACCAGAAACTGTTCTACCATACTGAGTTATGCCCCACTCTCTAGTAATATTTGTAGTATCCTGATTCCCAGGCATAGCCCAACTAATTATATGAGTCCCCACCCCAGGAATCAGGAATATCAGCATTTAATATGCTACAGTTTATAGCGCAAGCATCTCTCTCTCTCTCTCTCTCTCTCTCTCTCTCTCTCTCTCTCTCTCT
>JADRCH010000081.1:4934802-4991731 GCA_019843965.1 Rhynchomys soricoides | reverse complement strand
TCTCTCTCTCTCTCTCTCTCTCTCTCTCTCTCTCTCTCTCTCTCTCTCTCTCCCTGTGTGTGTGTATGCATGTAAATGAAAAAATGAAAAGCTATTTAGGAAACTTCAATGTGCAGCCAAGTCTGAGACTCAGTGGGCTAGCCTGACAGGCAGAGGAAGGAATTAGCCCAGCACCTGACAGGCAGATGAAGCTGGACTCTCCCTAAGGATACTTGAAGACAGTTGTTACGAAGCGATATAAAGGAAGGAAGAGAAAGGGAGGCAGATAAAGTTCCAGGCTTACTCTCTTTGTCTAAGTCATCTGGAGTCTCCACCCACTCACCAGTGGGTGACCCAGGCTTCTGCTCCCAGGTCCCCAGGGCTTGAAGATTGGGTGGGGCACATTGACTGCAAGAAACTCCCAGAGCAGTGTGTCCACATCCCCAGGCGTGGGCCGTGCACCCCCTACCTCCCTCGCCTCGAAGGCGGTGGCTGAGGGTGGAAAGCAATTTGGGGTGCATAAGGAATCGGGCTGGGGCGCAGGTGGCGCTCACAGCCCCAGCCCCTGTTGAGCCAATCGCGAGCGCAAGCGCAGCCTGCTGGCAGCTTTACGGAGCTCCGGGCTCAGGCTGGGAGCCTACTAGGCGAAGGCTGCGCAGGAGAGAGCTGAGCGCAGGCTGCTGTGAGCACTGCCAAGGGCGCGGGCTCGCCCGGCCACGCTAAGCATGGGCAAGAAGTGGAGGGATGCGGGCGAGATGGAACGAGGCTGCTCTGACCGCGAGGACAGCGCAGAGAGCCGCAGGCGCAGCCGCAGCGCCAGCCGGGGCAGGTTTGCCGAGTCGTGGAAAAGGTTAAGTTCCAAACAGGGGTCCACCAAGCGCTCGGGACTGCCTGCACAGCAGACACCGGTGAGTTGGGGAGAGTCAGGGCCTCTGCGTCCTTCTTACCTTGGAGCCCGAAGCCTTATCCATGGTGCTGAACTTGCTCTCCTGGCGCTGGAGCCTGGGAACTTGTGGAGTCACAGGAAAAGAAAGTGTTGGGTGGCTGCAAGCAGGGGTCCCCAAGGGACACCTACCCTCTCTTTAGCCAGAAGAGGGTCTTTGACATGTCTTCTTTCTGTGCAGGAATGGGAAAAGTGTTGGAGAGGCGAGGGGTTGGTGGTCAGATCATTATAGTTTTGTGATTAACGAAGTGTGTGAGTTGTCCTGCATCCTGTGACAGGAGTGTATCCCTTTGGTCTGTGTGTGCTCTGCGTTCAAACTCACTTAACATCGACTGAATGGAGGCATAATAAGAACAGCACATTGTATTTTTACTCTCTTAACACTTGCTCTTTCCATTTCACACCCCCACTGTTTTAATGGGTATATTTAATTGTTTGCAGGGTGTCATTTGCATGTGGAGAATAGCAAGAATATCTCAGGTGCTTATACGCCTCTGGATTAACATGTACGACATTCAGAAAGCAGTTTCCCCATGTGTCAGCGCCTCTTCAATGTCTGATTAGTGCCATAAAAGCACTCATGTGAAATTAAAACATCACTGTGTGTGTAGAAATACAGTTGATGAAAACTTTTGTGTGTTTACATTTCTGATATTGAAATATTAGATTTTTCCATCATGTCAGAGGGAAAGAGCTCTGTTCTAGAAGACAGTTTTACTGGCCTCCTGTTGCTCATGGGTAAGGAGGACACACTGTTTTTAACTTCCAAAGCATCCTTAGAAATATCAGTATATATGGTCCTATGTTTTCAGGGGTATCATGCAGATTTTACATAATGAAAAGAATTTGAATTGATTAAAGAACAGCTCATACTATGGACTCCAGTATGAATAGTGTTAGTTCAATCTAGTTTTCAAGGGTTGCACTGAAGGATAAAATTTATCCATAAATGTAGCATGTAACAACAATTCCACAGAATGACATTTTAGCCTATTTATTTTGTTTGCTTGTTTACAAAATGAGTGGCAGAAAACATTAATAAATTTGGGGATTTAAAATCATTGATTCATGTTGTGGGAAAGGTTTTCATCTGAACATGGACGTGGTCCCCATACATGAAATTAATTTTATTTTAGCCACAGAAATATTCTGTTAGATATGCAGACTTGAAAACATCTTAAAAACAGAATTTTCATCTGGAGACAGACTTCTGGAATAAATTCTGGGAAAAAGATGAATGACCTCTTACCACTTATGTAAACTAAGAATTGAGTTCGTCTCCTTACAAAACATCTAAACATTATTCGACGAGGCCTTTTATATCGTGGCTGATTTTGCTCAACAGGTGTGTGAACAGCCCTTATCAGGGCCATACAAAATTTTCATTTAACTCTGTTGTGACAATAAATGACTTGGAGGTTATTGCCTTGAATAAAAATGTGTGTGAGGGAGGGCATACTAGGATACCATGGCAACAAGAAACATCTGGAAAAGTAACCAAGTCCTCCTGTTTGCTAAGGGCAGGCGAAGGTGCAGTGTTTTCTGTGATGCTTTTTAATCGAAACATTAGCTCTTCAGTTAAAAGGCAGTTGAAAGCCTGTGGTTTTTTCTCACATTGCATGACAAGTTCAATATTGATTTTGTTCTAAAACTCCAAAAATAGGTCTCTAAGCCAAGATTTTAATTATCAGATTTTAAAAAATCCCCAAAGATAATGAGCTTTAGTCATTCTTAGGTCTGCATTCTATCTTAGAGTTTATTCCTGGGTTGGTCTCATGAGTTGTTGATAAAGATGTTGACTTCATTAGTAGTTGACACCCTCGACATATTCATGCTAACACAGGAGCAAGGAAATAAAAATGTACAAAGGTACATCTTTGTAAACGTTTCTAACCTTTAAGGGAAGATGGTTTTTCCATAATTTGAGGTGACTTGATGCTGTTTACCACTCTTACAGGATCTCAGAAAAATAGCTTGTCAACCACAACTAACTTAAATTAATGTTGCTTTTTGTTGTTCTTATGAGTAATGAGATATTCTTTGACATAGCTGTGGGTCTTATCCACTGTGGGTTATGTTCAGAAATAACGTGGTATTCATCCTGTTTTAAAGAAATCATGTAAAGGTTTTATTTGTTCTTTTGAAAACAGAGGAGATGAGGAGGAATTTGGTTAATTATTAAAGATGAGGCTTTGTTACCATTCTCTGTTTGTTTGAGTTCATGAAATGATCATATAGTGGTTTTGTTAAAGTAAACCCTGACTTTTTGTGTCCAATCTTTGAAATAACTTCTGGTTAAAGTCACATAGGGGATGGAAAGACCTCCAAGTCCACTCAAACAAGGAAGGCTGTGCTGTTATTTTTACTTTGGAGACAAAGCCATATCTCCTGGACGTGGAAATTATTTACTCCCAGAAAAAAACTTCTGTCATATTCTAGAACAGTGGCTCTCAACCTTCCCAAGGCTGTGACTCTTTAATACAGTTCCTCATGTTGTGATGACCCCTAACATATAATTATTTCCATTGCTACTTCATAACTGTACTTTTGCTGTGGTTACAAACCATAATGTAAATATTTGATATGCAGGATATGTGATATGCAATTGCCCAAAGGGTTGTGACCCACAGGCTGAGAACCATCATTTTAGAATAACAAGAGAACTTTTCTCTATGACTTGAGGTACAGTATTTTTGATTTTTCATGTGAAGTTAAGGAAGATTTGCTTGGTTTGCTTTTAGTTAGGGTCCCTATTGATTCACCACTAAATTTGAACAGTATTTTTCTTGGAAGTTGAGTGCCTCCACAGTCATGATGCCAGCTATAGAAATCAAAAGTTATATTTCTGGCCATTGTTTTGAAAATGAGAAAGTGCTATGGAATATGGGAAGCCTGCAGTAGGAGGGTATGGGCCATCCATACCTGAACCTAGGTTCTCCCTAGAACCTTTGATTCTAGTGCCAGGCAGAAGTGGTATGTCTGGTGGCATTTAATGGGCATGTACACTATGAGATTCTGGACACTTCATGGGCTTCTCTGAGATTCTGGGCCATGACAGTAAGCATACTTAAGAAGTCAATCTTTGCTGGTTCCTAAATCATTTAACAACTGCTCCTCTGCCTCTTTTTTTTCAGTATCATAGTTTCCAGCAGAAGATTTATGAACTCATGTTGTTTTGATACTCAAATATCTAATAGACATAATTCTGATGCAGTGAAGTAATATGCATTCTTTAGAAATTACTTTTATTTGGGATAAGGTCTTAGATGTTTTTTAAAAATCTGGAATCTGTTTAAAATAAAGAAAGGTAAATTTCATTTCAATTTTTTTTTTATCTCAGTCAGACAGCTTATTGAGCATTTGCCCCAGGACTGGCCAATCAGGGCCCCAGGACTAGTCAATCAGGGCCACAGACCAAACTCAGGAGCTGACTATGACCTCCTGCCAAAATCCTACATAGCTTTTAAGTCTAAAATTCACAAACATCAGTGCCAAGTTATTTCTCCAATCCTAATTTAGGCATGGGGGATTTCCTTAGGAACATGTCTTTGCTGTATACCTATCCTGTTCCCATTGGTTGGGGTATTCAACTGTGGCAGGAGACTTGCCTTGCCTGACAAACATGTCTTAACTTGCCAACTAGAATGTCAAATACCCAGGTACGTGACTTTTTCTGTCAAATAGAATGTCAATTCCCAAGGAAGTCTTGGGAACTTAAAACTTAAAATGTGACCCCTTCTCAAAATGGAAGTCTTATTCCAAGTGGCTTCTTATATTGGTTCAGGTGTCTATCTTATATTGGGGTCCATTCATTTCTATTTTATTGTATTATCTATTAGGATGAAATTACGTGTTTAAATTTGGGATATCAAATTAAATTTTTGAGTATTAGTTTTTAAAATAGTATCTCTGTCAAAGTGGTCTATTGATTTAAAGATAATTTAAGAGCTTTCTTCATGGTCATTCTATAAGATCTAGACTGCATTTTTCCTTGAAATGGTGTGTTTACTCTTCCTGTTGTTTATTTTGATTGTATTTGCACAGAAATGCACAGAAAGCCTTCAAAATATAATCCAGCAGGTGCAGTCTGGTATTGTAAGTACTAGATACTCACCTCAGCATGCGTACATTATTAATTTAAAAAGGTGATTTCCTTCAGTCCCATAACTATTTAAAGGCTTCTTTTCACATAGATGCAGATCTAATTTAATCTCCAAGTAAGCTCCATGTTAAAGGGACAAGAACGTTTTCAGGAGTAAAATGATGGAGTAGTTGTAATTAGAGTTGTTTTTCAACCTTGGATGGCATACTTGCTTCTACTAATGCTGTAATTACCCTTATCAGCAGGTGCCAACCACAGAGTATCACACCTTTTGCTGCTAAGTGGGCAACTGAGAGTGTGCAGAAAGAGCAGTGAATACAGGAAATATCTGTGCTCCAGAGCAGCCTAGCTGGGTACCAAATGCCCTCTTCCTGCCATGGCTCAGGCTTGAGATGCTGTGTGTACAGGATGTATCTATATACAAACCTGACTCCACTTCTGATACCCCTGTCCTCCTTTTGTGCCAAGTAGGTAACTTCTAACTCTTCTTGCCCAATGCAAGGGTTAATTGATTTTTCCTGTGTCTGAGATATAAACAAATGTTTATCAATCCCCAATATGGTACCCACAGAAGATGAAAGAAATGATTCCACCCAAGTCTAGCTTGGTAAGACAAGGAATTTAATGTGGCTATTTAAAGATGCATAAACAACTTACAGGCAGCCTCATGACCAAAGAAGGCTCTTCCTCTTCAGCAATCATTAACTTGCTTATATATCCTTGAAGAAGTGAGTGTTTGCTTATGCTTTATGAATTATTTCAGATCTCCCTCTCTTCCAGGAAAATGTTAACAGACCTGATTTTGTGACGTTGTTAGAGTCTCTTTGAGTAATCTCATCTGCTCTAATGTCCAGATGGCAAGACTATGTCATCATGTCATGTCTAAAGGACAGAGTTTCCAAACAGCTAGATTTGTCAATGTCTTGATTAAATAAATAAAGGCTGAGTAAAAGACAGGGCTAAAGTTAGAAAGACCCCTCTCTCAACCACTCAAAGACCGTGTGGATGGTGAGTCCATCCATGGCGGTTGTGGTAGACACAGTGGCAACTAGGTGAACAGAATATCCTTGTTTCTCTTTCAGCATCTAATATGTCATCACAGTGTCATTAAGCCCTTAATGGTTTGTTCTTGTTATACAAAGGGCTCTCTTGGTGAAAGTGGAATGAGTCTCCCGCAGCGCTGGTCCATTACAGAGTAAGCCATTTCTTGACAGGTTGATTTTGTATAGTGCCTTTTACTCATTGTGTTAAAACTAGAAAAAGGAACAGAGGAGTATTACTTGGGAATACAATTACATTTTCTTGTTATTGTGATTTTTTTGAATGACTAGAAAGAAGTCCATTTAATAACAATCATCCACCTTGTTTAAGCATTTTGTAAAAACTACTTTTGAATAGTTAGCAAACCAATTGTCATCGTTATAGTGAATAAAATTCAGTTATGTCTTTGAGGGCTTCAAACATTTGGAAGAAAGTAATTCAAACAAGTTTTGGGAAAAATATCTCTGCATGATGATAATTTTAATGTGTTTTCAATTCTAAAATATACCAGAACAGTTCCTCCTGCCGTTGTTTACTGAGTTTTTTTAAAAAACAATTGAATCATTAAAAATTACTTACAAATAGCAAAAGAGCCATTATATTCATTTGGTTAGACCAGCTGGAAGTACTGACTTTTTCATTTGCAAAGGCAAAGACTGCCTGGAAAAACAAAAATTATTCTACAGAATACATGTTTTAAAAACTCATTCTAGGGGGCTGGAGAGATAGCTCAGAAGTTAAGAGCACTGACTACTCCTCCAGAGAGAGGTCCTGAGTTCAATTCCCATCAACCACATGGTGGCTCACAACCATTTGTAATGGAATCTGATGCCTTCTTCTACCGAGTCTTGAAGACACTGCCAGTCAGTGTACTCACATACATAAAATAAATAAACCTTAAAAAGAAACTTATTCTAGGAGTTGAAGAGATGACTCATCAGTCAAGAGCATTTGCTGCTCTTCTAGAAGTCCTGAGTTCAGTTCCCAGCAACCAGATAAGATTGCTCAGGCCTGTACCTCCAACTCCAAGGAATCTGACATCTTCTTCTGGACTCTTTGGCTAAACACACACACACAGAGAGAGAGAGAGAGAGAGAGAGAGAGAGAGAGAGAGAGAGAGAGAGAGAGAGAGAGGGAGGTGGGAATGTGTTCTTGATCAGTGACTGATGAGAGGACTCAAAAGGCTCAGCCCATGTAGGTGGTGTCACACTTGAGCAGGGTAGGTGGTCCCAGAATGTATAAAATATAAAGGCGAGTGGACCATGGCAAGCAAGCCGGTAAGCAGTGCTCCTCCATGGACTTTGCTTCAGTTTGTGCCTTCTGATTCCTGTCTTTAGCTCCTGATCAGACTTCCCTTCATGGTAGACTGTAACCTATAAGATGAAACAAATCCCTTTCTCTCCAAGTTGCTTTCTGTTTATCATAGCAACAGAAACCTAAGTAGGACAGGCACAATGGTAGGTCCTGGGAAGCTCTTCTAATAGCATGAGAGTTGAATCCACACAAAAGAGATATGCAAAGCAACTGACAGTGGGTGCAGTCTAGCTTTATAGGCAGAGCCCACTGGAGCAAAATTAAAGTCTATGTCTCTTTAAATGTGGGGTTAGTAAGTCAAGATCAACAGTTTTCTCCACATGATAACTAGATTTTAAGAGGAAGAAAAACTTGCTGGGACTTGTCAATTAGGAAGAAAGTAATGACATCTTTCTAATAGAAATTTTGATTAAATCATGGAAATCAATGCTGAATGATGTGAAATGAGACCAAGGCATCCTGTGGCCCTGTCTGTGTGGAGGTTCTCAAAAGTAGGCTGCATGGGCTACAGTCTGTATTCTTCCTTCCCACTAAATGACTTTCCTTGCTTATTACAGCTAGAGTGTAAGCTCCCATGGGTACAGATTGTTCAGATTGTTGTATTATTCACTGATACAGCAAAGAACCCTGAACAGTACCTAGTACAAAGTATTCAGTTGGATATTTACTTCATGATGAATTAATCAATTAATGACATCAAAAATACAAGTGATAGTTTTTAGCTAATGTGAGGTGTTTTAGTTCCTTGGCTTTGGGTCTGAAAATAAAATAGAAAACATTCTATTTATTTTTATTTTATTATTATAATTTTCTTTTTGGGTAGGGAAGAATAGCTTAAATAAGAAGGAAACAGCTATGGTACTAGTCCACAGGAGCGGGAAAAGAGCACTGCAAATTTACTTTTTCTTATGATGAGTCTAGCCCAGATTCCTTCATCCTCATGGACTTTCCTGGTACAATGAGATTTCAGGACTGATTCTTGTATCTTACTTAGAACATATTTAGTCTGGAACATTGATGAATGAGTTCATAAGCTATCACAAGATGTGCAATTGTGAAAACTTTTGTGGATAACTCAAAGATCACCAAAGTATCAGGCCATGTCTTTCTCTGACCTTCTAAAACAAGTTAAAGAAGGTCAGAACACGGCCAACCTGCAATAAAATGAGAACCATCCTGGGTATTCTGAAGATAAGTGTCTAAAGTTGAGAGTTGATAGGACAAGCTGTATATGACAAGTAGCCTGGAACTAGTCTGCATATACATTTAAACCTTCTCTCTAGCATACCAGTGTTACAACCACAAAGTAACCCAAAAAAAGGGAGAGCATCCATGCTAATGACCACCTAGATTTTCCCCTTCTGGAAAGTTGATTAATTGGGGGGGGGGATGAACTTTATAATAGTGACATTGAATAATTGAGATTGAGAGCTATATTGAATAAGAATATTGCCCAATAGGTCTGATCTGGAACAGATCATCTCTGCCTAACTTGGGTAGTAAGGAAGCATTTATTTTAGTAAACATTGTGGTGGCTTTGAAATGGAGCTGGCAGAGACTGGAGACTGGAATCCTCCCTGTTCATTGTTAGCTATACAGCCTGAGGAAAGTGTTGTCTGACATCTCTCCTCACCAGTTATTAAGACAATGTCCTCTTTCTTTCTTATTGAGTTCATGAGTCACCCAGAGGCTCTGTTTTCTTAAGGTAACACTATTCAGTGAAAACCCTATTACAGGTTTCTCTGACTCTTAAGTTACTATCCATTCACTACACATTTTTTATGAAATGCCAACAGTAGAGAGTGCTCAAGTATCCTTACTGTCCAGCACACACTCAGCAAAGAGTAAAACTTTGCATTCTCTTTGATATCTTTAAAAGAACAATATATTATAGATATAGTTAAACTACCCATTCCCCATTTTCTTGAATTCTTCCCCCTCATAATGAGACTTCCTAAAATAAATTTCCATCCTCTTATCCAAATTAAAGACACATCTCTAGTACACATTTGTATAATTATAAAGACATATGTCTTTATCTGCTTGGCATTTCTTAGGAACAGTGCTGTTCAGTGGATTGCCGTTCACCATTTGCCTTCTTCATGTAACATTATTTTCTTAGCTATATTATGAAATTCTGTGCAGGTATTTTATAGTGTATAAGTTTGTGTTTTCATTTTTCTAGTACACATTAAAACCATAAATTTCCCTTTCTTTCATTTCTTGTTGGGACCATTATGCTAATTAATTTGGTAACTAATTTATTTCACTCTTTTAAACAGCATTCAGTGAAACTCTTTTTCATTGTCTCCTTGGCTCTTAACTGGACATGTGCTGCCCTTTACAACATGCAGAGCCCAGCAACAGAGTGGTTGAACTTATCCAGATTTCAACCTTTATTGACTCAATTGAGTCAAAACTTTTCCAGAGGCTGAAGGTACATGGTGTTGGCTTTGATTTAAGGCCACTATCATTGAAATTCATCTAAATGGCAACCATCCTGGCTCAGCCCCTTCACTGCTTTTGTAACTTTACGTTCTTGTTTCTCAGTTATTAGCATGAAAGGAAGATGGCAATGCCTGTTCATGGATGAGCATAAATGATACATAGGCTTATGTGGACCTCATTGGGAGGCCAGCACTCACTACATGGGAACAGTTCCTTAACTCCTTGGTGGTGTTAACTGGCGATATGAGAAACAGCAGGCCCTCATTGGTAGGATGTGACGTTTGTAGTCTTTGATGCTTCGGAAGTTAAAATGTCCTGGAGTATAGCTAGAATGTAATATGAAAAATGATTGTGCTAGACTTGTAGTTTGCAAAGGGCCTTGAAAATGAAAGTAGGTCCAACATGATGATATACACAGCAGATCTCAACCACTGAAATGACCTTCTGTGTCTTTGTTGACGTTTATTCTATTGACATTTTAAAAACTAAAACACAAAACTTAAGCAAGATTGAAATGCTTTTGATATCCTTTTATTGGTTTCTTTTATACTTTGAGAAAAACTGTGGTTATAAAATTATTTTCTTCATGAAGCTCAAGGCCTTTGGGAAATAATGCCTTTGAAAAATATGTGAAATTTCAAATATATACAAATAGAAAGAATATTGTAATAATCCTATAACTTAATTTCAGCCAATATCTTATTTTTCTTTTTTTCTCTCAGTACTAGAAAATTTACAGGCAAATCTCAGATACTATGTCACTTCATCTAAATGTTATGTGAAAGAGAAAGGGTATTCATTTACTTGTTTAGGTGTGGGGCATCCAACCTGAGTCTAGTGCATGTGAAGCCTATGCTCTGTTACTGAGTCACTCCCTTGAACACTTTAGAACAGTGGTTCTCAACCTGTGACTTATGACTCATTTAGGAGCACATATCAGATATCCTGCATATTAGAATTAACATTATGATTCATAACAGTAGCAAAGTTACACTTATGAAGTATCAAAGAAAGCAATTTTATGGTTGGGGGCTCACTGCAATATGAGAAACTGTATTAAAGGGGTGCAGCATTAGGAAGTTTCAGAACCAATGCTCTACAGACTTAGAAGAACAAATTTAAAATACTACTTAAGTACATCAACGATTTATGAATAGCCACAGCAGTGAACTTACCATGATATTTCCTAGACTACCTTGTAATTCAGTATTTGATTCTTAGTGTGTTTCTATCAGAATCCAACTAGAATCGACATATTGCAATTATCCCTTTCGTCTATAGATTTCCCACCATGATTTTTTCCCGCTAGAAAATGCTTTTGCCAGAGAAAGCAAACTCCTCCCACGGACCTCCCCACATCCTGTTCTGCTGAGTGCATCCTAACAGTGCCCCCAACAAATTGGCTGGTGACAAGGAGCCTGAACCAGTTTTAATCTTATTTATTGGTGACAATATTTCCTGAGTGTTCCATATGCATCGTGTTTTGTGCTTTAGTGGGAATCAATGCCCATTGCTTAGAGAAGGAGCCAGCAAACCTTTCCTGAGAAGAAAGCAAATGTTTTGGGTTCTGCATCCCATGAAGCAGCTCTGTCTTGTTGCTATATGACAAATGTAGTACAAACATTAGAATTACATGGGCATCACTGTACCCAATCTGATTTATTTGCAAATGCCAAAATCTGAATTTTGCATTGCTCTTGTGTGGTATAAAACATTAGTTTCTGCTTGATATTTTTAGGTCTTTAAAGCATATATAAGTAGTGATTAGCTCTCAGGAAAAGAAAACCAGATACAATCTGAATTTGCCCTTAGCTGAAGTTTGCTGAGTCTCAGCCAGGAGCAGTCCCCCTTCTCCTTTTTGTTATTACAAGGGACTGCCACATAATGATGCAATTCTGTCTTTCCTGTCTCAGTTATTAGCTGAAATATGTTTAAAGCAAGCTCCCTTCACTGACAGATAAGCCGTATTATGCTTACACTTTGCAGTAATCCATAAGTCAAGATGGATTCTTGAAAGAGTTTTCTTTTTTCAAGTAGAGGGAGTAAACCATGTGTTACTGTTCTGTCAGACCTTAGGTTTTAATTGGGTCATTGTGTTTGGTTAACTGGCATAGAATAGTTGGCCTTTTAATTGTGGAGGCCAATTAAAGGGTTGTTAAGATATGGAATATGCAAAAACAAATTGTCAAACTGCATTTGAATTCAAGTTTTTGCTTTTAGGATTAAAAAAAAATACGTTGTCTTGTATTTATTTCTTTAGTTGCAGTCAAATTAGCACAAACTTAGTGGGTTAGTGCTACACAGACGTGTTACAGTTCTGTACTTCAGAAGTGTGTCATGTCATTGGTTTCACTGCACAGAGAAGCAGGGCTACTTTCCCTCTGTGTTGTCTAGGGAAAAAGTATTGACTTGACTTCTCCAGCTTGCAGACGCCATCTACATCTCCTGGCTTGTGGCTGCTTCCTCTGTGTTTGAAGGTAGGAAAGCTAACTCAATCTCCGCTTATGTCACATGGCTTTTTGTGCCTCTCACTCACATGTTAAATTATGTTGGATCCACCTATATAATCTAGAGGCCTTATTGTAAAGTCAGAGTATTAGCAATATTGGTTTATCTGCAACCTTAATTTCTGTCTGGCATTGAAACTAACATGTCCCAGGTGGTGAATATTAGATTGTTTGTGTTTGGGGTGGGCATGGGTTCTTCTTTCTCTACGAACATCATTATATTACTCAGTATGCCTTTTTCTTTTTGAAGTATGGGACTCAGACTGCAAACTGTACAGGTAGAAATGATCTCCCCTACTATTCAATAGGCTTGTAAATAGGAATGCATTGTTTTTATAGCACCAGCCTGTGCAGATAAAGCCTTGCAGTATTCAATACTAGGGAATGTGGGAAAGCCTTCTGAAAGACTAACTTGGTTATAACATTAATAATAGACTAGCAGGGAACTTGATATAAAGTAGATAAAGTGTTTGCTGTGCAGGCATGAGATCATGAGCACTCATAATCCCCAGTGTCCATGAAAAAGTTGGTCATAGCAGCATGCACCTGTAACTCCAGTACTGGGTTAGGTAGAGATAAAGAATCCTCAGAGCTCGCTGGCCAGCTAACCTAGCTAAATCAGAAAACTCCAGGTCAAGAAAGAAAAAGACCCTACACCAAACACTGCGAAAGAGGGATAGAAAGAAGGTAAGAGCCAGGGGGATTGAGAGGAGTGCAATAAAATGCTGTCACCAGGGCATGACATGGCCATCTCATTCATGAGCTCACTGATGCCATGGCTACCTGTATAAAATCAAGTCATTAAGCTCAATCAACATCCCAACAGGCAGTAGTCATTGGACGCAGTGGGCTTTTGACTAAAAGGAAAGAACATTAAGGGTGTGGGCCCATACTTCGGAGGAAGTAGGGGCAGGGGTCGGGAGTGCATATGTTCAAAATGCACTGTTTATGTGGATGAGAGTACATGGGTTCTATATAGAATAAAAGATATTCTGTAGAGATAAAGACACCCAAATGTGTCTCAAAACATACGGTAGAAATCAACAGAGGAAGACTTCTGGCCAGATGTGCTCACATGTATGCCAAATATATACAGCTTGCATAATATCATATAAAACATATTTCAACTATACCAAGCATATCTTATTGTATTATTAATTAGCTAAATTGTTTAGTAAGAGTGCTCAAGTCAGTGAGAAAAATAATCAATGGACTCATGAATAAATGATGTAATTTTCAGTTTTGGGCTCACTGAATTGAAACCATACACATCATATAATGAATTATCATTTTTATATTCTTTTTATGTGTTTGTATGTGATGGCTATATATGATCGTATGCACATATGCTTGTGTTTGTGTGTGTGTGTGTATGCATGCATGTATAGGTGTCTACATTGTCACAGTGTATGTAGAGGTTAGAGGATAATCTCAAGTGTTGGTTCTTACCTTCCTCCTTGTTTGAGATAGGTTATCTTGTTCACTGCTGTGAATGATGCCAAGCTAGCTAGCCTATGAGCTTTCAGGAATTCCTGTCTTTGGATCTTATGTGGGTGATGGAGTACTGTGCTTACTCTCATCTGCCATAGCATCTGGCTTTTACATGGGGTCTGAGAATCTGAACTCAGACCTCCACGCTTGCATAGTGAGAACTTTACCTACTGAGATGTCTCTCTAGGCTATATGTGCCATATTCTTATTCAATATCCTCTAAATAGAAGATACAAAATGCAATATTGCCAGTTTGTAAGTTCTATCATTCTTTTATTAATGAAGAAAAATAATACTGTCTTGCCTAGTTTTATGTCAACTTGACATAAACTAGAGTCATTTAGGAAGAGGGAACCTCAATTGAGAAAATGCTTCAATAAGATTGTTGTACAGTTGTGCAGTTTCTTGATTGCTGATTGATACGGGAGGGCCCACTATGGGCAGAAACACTCCTAGGCAGGTAGTCCTGGGATGTTATAAATCAGCTGAGAAACTCATGGGGAGCAAGGCTGTAAGCAAGCAGGATTCCTCCAAGGTTTTGCTTGAGTTCCTACCCTACCATCCCTCAGTGATAGACTGTTAACTGGAACTGTAAAGTGAAATAAACCCTTTCTTCCCGAAGTTGCTTTTGGTCATGGTGTTTATCACAATAAAAACCTAACTAAGACAAACCCTTAACTTGAAAGTTTGAATTACAGCTATTCTCTGAAAAGAGCTCTTGCTATGTTACCAGTTATCTGAGGACATCTGGTGTTTTATAGGAGCACTTGTCTCCCGTGACCATAAATACTGAGTGATTGTAACAACAGATAATTACTAAGTCATTGCTTGTAGGAAAGAATAAGTGGGGAATAATTAGTAGTAATTGAGGAAAAACCAACAGATTGTCAGAAAGTATTGTTTTGTTACCAAGTCTACCTGGAAATTCTGCCCCCCCGGAAAAAAAACTGACTAGAAATACAACTAAAAAAAGTCTACTCCCCAAAATAAATTACATTTAGAAACAATAATGGATAATTTCTTACAGTAGCAGACTATGTGTGATTGCCTAAGCCAGATTTTACTGTCAATGAACAGTGTACTTAAAGCATTAACCTTCAGGAAATCAGCAAATAGATTGTTTTCCCCATAGAGTCTGTCAAGAAGGAATGGTGCTGTATTTTAGTTTGTTCAGGCTATTATAACAAA
Source organism: Rhynchomys soricoides (assembly GCA_019843965.1). Taxonomy (NCBI): domain Eukaryota; kingdom Metazoa; phylum Chordata; class Mammalia; order Rodentia; family Muridae; genus Rhynchomys; species Rhynchomys soricoides. Next base: position 4,976,718 of record JADRCH010000081.1, on the reverse strand, counting down.
ATGCCACAAGGCAGATGGCTTATTAAGATTATGGACTTACTTCTAATATTTCTTCAGGTTGGAAAACCAAACAGGACTTAATAGCTAGTGGGGTTTTGCTAGGTAACATTGTTTCTGCTATAAATTTACCAAATGGAAAGGGACAGGGTCTCTTTAGGTTCTTTTAAATACTGCCACCCTATTTATGAGGGCTTAACAATCATGACTTAAACACCTCCCAGAGAACCACCCCCCAAATATGCTTGTGTTGAGGATTAAATTTCATCATGCAGTTTTTTTGAGGAGGAGAGTACTTTTATTCTATTGCAGAATGGCCTTCTATGATAAATTTGAGAAACTTTCCAAGATCCATAAGGTCTCCAAATTAGAAGAGCAGACAACTAGAGAATGAAAGGCATGGAGGTCTAGAGCAGCTATGATTGCATCAAAAATACACCATAAAGAAGGCCAATTTTGGTTGTACATCAACATCAAACCTGGGCACATCTGGACTATGTTTGGACTCTGAAGTCCGAGCACTTGTTTGGAGTTATAAAAAGTATGTAGACCTGTTTGTGAATATACAGATGATAAGTATCAAGCAGGTGGTTGGCTTTGGAGGTACAGAAATTCTGTAGCTAGTTCACACAGACTGCAACAAAGGGCCTGTGAACCATGCCACAGGATAGAAAGCTGAACACCAGATTTGTAGAGAGCTATGAGAACCAAGACAAACACCAAAGACTTGGATGCTGATGTGAGAGAGAGACATTTCCCTTTGATGCTCCTGGGTTCATGGAACTCATGGTGAAGAACTGTGGTGAACCGTGTCACAGCTCACAGACTCAGGAGGATAATAGGGTAGTCAACTCTATCCATTATATTTCTTCATTGTCTTTATATGATTTCATAATATCATTCTCTCCACAGGTTATGGGGATATAGTTCAGTGACTAAGTGCTTGCTTGTCATGCAGAGGTCCTGGGTTTGGTCCCCAGCACAACAAATAGAGCTTCCAGAGTTACTCAGAGGATGTAGTAGAACTGGGCCCAATATTTGTTCTTATCATTTGTAGTACACACAGAGAATGAGAACCAATTTCAGGAAGAGATGAGTTCCCATTTTCTTTGGCTCCATATCACAAGTCATCTCTCCACATACAGACAGATTTCAAAACTAAAATGATGAACTTGAAAATTACATTCCTTTGTTAGGGACTCTGGTCAAGTCATTGTAATAAATGTCTTTTTAATCACTTAGAAGTATAAGAAAAATCACTTAGAAGTATGCCAACATTATGTGAAATTAACTTTCCGTAGGAGATAAACAGTGAAGATTGCAATCAGAGTGAGAATGATTTGTTTTACAGGTACAAAAATAGTTTATTATTTCAAAGTTTGGTAAAGTTATTAAACTCCACAATAGAATTAAGTGGCAATAGTAACTAAAACAAGAGCTTAACTCATGCTATCAAGACCAAATGCTCTTAATTAAACAAATGCAGAAGGAACTAGAAATAAGTAGCACTTAAGCCCGGTGTTTGTCCCTGACCCGTTACATACAGAAGGGAGAGGAACCCATTTTGTAAGAATACTAAATCCTTAAAACTGGTGACTTTGGATCTACTGCTGGAGACAGACTGTTGGGCTGGGCGGATACTATCACAGTCCTGTGCTGGTGTGAATAGTGAGGTAATTCTCAGCATATTGTATTACTGCACAGCTTGTGAATCTCATGTTATAGAAGGCTGGGCATTGCTTCTTCCTGGGGAAAGAGTCTGACTAGCAAAAATAATCTTTCATTTGCCTCAAGTATCATCTTGTTCTCCATCTTAGGATCTGCTTCAGGACATCCCCCTAATCTTGCAACTACCTGGCATGCTTTGGGAACATGTGATCATAGAGGAAGGTAAACGACAGAGCACAGTGAAGACTCCCAGACTCAGATGTTTCACATTGAGATAGAAAAGAGGAAAGAAGGGAGAAAACCAAGCCCAGTTTTTGAATGTCTGAATACTCAGCACTTTGAATGGCCTTCTATAAGACTTACATAAGCCCAGCATCATTCCAAATAGGTTTTATTTGCCTGTTCAAGTTACAGATGAATAAAGTAAATTTTGGAAAAGTGAAGTCATTTGTAACCACGGTCAGCTGGGAGAGCAGGGAGATATTACTCACAGGTAGCCACAGCCATCCTTTGCTCACTGTTAATACTTGACTGACTTGTGAATCAGGAGTGAGATGAATGAAAGACACAGAGTTTATCTCTGTCCGGGTCAAGATGATTTGTTGTTGATATAGATGATGAGGTCAAACCTGGTCAATGCCAAATAATAAAATTAAAAAACAAAAAACAAAAAACTATGTAGTTGGCAGCTTTATTAATGAGCTTATTTTCAGACACGAAATATCAAGTGAAAAAAATGCATATTTGTTACTAGAAATACTTCCTTGCCACCACTGAATGAAAACAGGGCATCGAATTGTGCTTCTGTCATTTTAGGTTTTAGCTTATGTCCTGTTTGTTGTTTTTAATATGTTGAATCATTTATGTACTGAGTTTTAAATAAACTCTGTTTTTGTCATGTCAATCAAAACAAGATTTAGAAATTTTAAATTCATCAATGAAACACTATTGAATCTTTATTAGCTACGTATGTCCTTCCCTCCATCCCCCTCCTTTCCTCCCTTTCTCTCTCTCTCTCTCTCTCTCACTCTCTCTTTCTATATAGATACACACACATATACATATATACACACACATATATGCATATATACACATATATCTACATATACACACATACATATATAATGTATATAGTAGCCACATATTAATAATCATTAAATTATTAATAATAATTTAATAAGTATATTATTAATTATAAATTATCAATATTATATAATTAATATAATAAATATTTTATAGTATGCAATTATGTATAATATTATATAATATATTGTATAATATACTATTATATAAATATTATATAATTAATATAATAAATATGACAAATAAGGGCTGGACAGCTGCCTCAGTTGCTAAGTGCACTTGCATCTCTTTCAGAGGACCTGTTTGTTTCTCAGCATCCATGTCAGGCAGCTCACCTGTAACATCATATGTAACATCAACTTGAGGGCACCCAATATCTCTGGCACCTATAAACATATGTTACACATACCCACATACAGAGACATACACATACTTAAATTTGACAAATGAAAGAAAGGAATTTAAGTAAGCAATTACCCTGCTTTGTCCTGAAGTTAAAACAGAATCAGGCAAATAATCTGAGCCTTTTGCATCTTCATTAACACACACAAGAATCAATATCTTTAATACTGGGTATGGTGCTACTCTTCAGTCAGAGGTGACATGCAAGTGATGTTTTGTGCTTCCTACTTGCCAAAGTAAGAAACTGTGGTTGTGTTATTAGGTTGATTAATTGAGTCTGTGACAGGAGCCTGAGGGAGATCTCAGAGTTAGAGAGAATCTGGGGGTACTTTCAGGAAAGGAAAGGTGGTGGAGAAAATGAGAGGCCTATTGGTTCGAGAGTCTGGATTCTTTGTCAAGAGCAATGTCTCTATAGTAATGGGGCCAGGGGTCAGGCTGGACCAGGCTGGGTAGTGTAGGAAGTAGAATCTGTGATTGAGTTGACTATTGTGAATAGAGCAGAGAACTGAGAAAACTGACTGGCCAACTGGGAAAGTCTATGCAGTGAAGGCTGTGCTTTCTTTGAAGACTATCAGGGGTGGTATGCTAAAAACAATGATACCATCAGGATGAAGAAAATGATAATGGAAGAGAGAGGGATGCTTGGAAAATATAATGCCACAGAGAAGACCAGAGGGGCTAGGTCCTCTATAAAATAGGATCATATAAAAGCAGCAAAGTAACTCACTACGAGCTAGGGGAATCAGGGTAAACTAGCACTGAGTAACATTTTCAGTTAACTCCATCTCCATGAAGTTACCTTATTCCCATTATTTAATTTGCTTAATGATTGTTTATCCCCACCCCACCCTCCTACTTGACTTACCAAAGAACATGTAAGTTTTATCTACATATACCTCTTAGGTCACACATATATTCAATATGTGTCTTGGGTCATCTGTGTATTCAATAAGAGTTTAATTGAGGTATTGTCACAGAGGTCTCAAATCTCTAAAACATAGGTTAGAAAAATACTACATGATGACATGTCATAGGCACCAGAGGCCAGCTTCTGATGGATTCATGAATAAATACAGATCAAAACCTATTGCTGACCATGGTATAAAGGAACTTAGGATTTGAGGTGTTGTGGGGGAATCTCTAAGGCAATTTTGAAAACCTGAACAACATGAACTTTTGGGGACAAACCCAAAGGCAGAGCCTGAAATGTGGGGAGACCATTAAACAGTGCATACTGCTGTCAAAGTCAAGAGCAGTGAAGAACTGGAACCAGAGCTGCCCTGATCCAAATCTGCCTCTTTGTCACCCTTTCCTGATAAGACAGAGTCAAACTGGATTTAACAGTAGGCATCAAGGCTTGGTTTATGGTTTAAAATTTCAGCTTTGTTAAGAACATACCTCTTCTCTATGATATAACATTGGACAGACATTGTGCCATGAAGTTAGGGAGAAGTAAACTGCTACAAACCAAACGGCAGAGAGACTTTCTTAACAGTGAGAGAAAGCTGCCCACTCCCCATGATGGTGAGTTTTTCTTTCAGATTTTTTTTGGAAAGTGCATACTTTTTAAGTCTCCCCAAGCTATAACCTATATTGTCTTGTTCTAATTTTTAGACTAATATACATAGTATTCCTACACACAGGTTTCACCAATGAGCATAAAATACTGAAGGGAAACAAATAAACTGCTTTCATGGTGCCAGACTGTAATTCTAGAACAGTGTGAGAAAGACAGTGGCAACAGAAAACTATTCTCAGAGAGTAGATGACACTTTTCTTCTTTGTTTAGATGAGGCAATGCTTCTGTATGAAGGCCATATCACAAAACAATCTCAAAAAAAGGTAAACCTTGAAAACAAAAATGGTAAAATTTGATTCTTTTGAAGAATGGTCCATGAACATAAAATCCTACTTCTGAATTTTCTGACTGTCAGTGGATTTTTTTTTTATTCATCCATTTCTTAGAACATTTCAATGTAAAGTTATCTCTCAAAAGGTAAAGATCTGTTCCAGGCTTAGGAAGTGAATTTTATGGTAAGGCAGGCAGAACACCTTACTTAGAGCAGGAGTGGAGTCATTGGAGGGTTTCTGCCTGGAGAGTTGGGCAGTGTGAAGTTGCTGGACACGGGGCAGAACTCTTAATCATCAGGTAGGCAGAAGATTGGTGTAGAATGCATTTGTCAGATTATGGGCTGAAGTTTAGCGGGAGTAGGTTTTGCCCTATAGATATTGTATCCTGATGGGGTTATGAGTGTGTGGTGTTCTTAAAGGTCATGTGTCTTTCAGAAAAGTGTGGTGAGTCAAGGAAGATGAAGTTTTAGAAATTTTTTTTAAGATCTACTGAGCAAAAAAACATCTTCTGTTGTGGGAAATGCTAAAAAAGACGCAGGCTTGTTCTTGCTGTAGTGCTGGCACCAGCAGCCCACAATAGGGGTCCTGGCAGGGTCTCACCAGCTCTGTCCCCCATTCCAGTAACCAAATTGAATTGCCAACCTCGTGGTTTAGATATCACAATACCCAGTAACCCGGTAAAATCAAGAATTTTAGTGCTTATAATTAACCAACCAGATTTATATATCAATAAATTCTCAATACACAAGATGCCAATACAATAATTTCAGAACCAATTGATAATGAAAAATCTGCCCACCTAGATTAGACAAATTATCCCAATATTCTAACCTTTATGATATCATAACTACCTGTGGCTGGTTAAAGCCAGGTTGGTTCATGTCTACCTCCATCTTGGCCTTCCTCCTTCACTCTCAAGAGCTCGCTCTCTCTCTCTCTCTCTCTCTCTCTCTCTCTCTCTCTCTCTCTGTCACTTTTAGCTCTGCCGCCCTTTTCCCTTTCCAATCATAGGCCTCCGGCTGCCCTAATATTTAAATGTGATTAGATAGGGAGAATCCTGTCACAGTCTTCAGTTGCTTCAACAGAGTTGCCTTGAAGATTCAGAGATGTCACCCAGCATAAGGGAATACTAGGGTGGTGAGGAAGGTGTGGGTGGGAGGGCAGGGGAGCACCCTCATAAAAGCAGGAGGGAGGGGAAGGGATTAAGGGTTTTCAGAGGGGAAACAGGGAAGGGGAATAACATTTGAAATGTACATAAATAAAATAACCAATTAAAAATGTCTACATTTAAAGTATTAGCTGAACAATTTCCAAAAGCTAGCTGTAGTAAATGAAATGTAGTTATGAGATATAGGTCCGCCAGATGCATCACATTTGGAGTCCTTTTAAAATTTTAGTGATCTTGGAAATGGTTGTTTTGTTTATTTGGAAGAATTCTGATTCATTCTATTAGAAGAATACATTGAATTATGTTATCTTGAAAGTTTAAAAAGGCAGGGGTTTCCAAATTAAACTTAGTGGACCTCCAAGTTTTAATACATTTTTCTTGGAAAATGCACAAAGGGCCATCACTTGTTTTTATTTGGCCCTAACCCAGCGGTGGCTGAAGCCTGAGCAGTCTCTAACCAAGGATCCCTCCAGTCAAGGAGAAAATCATTGAAAAAAATCCATGCAGATTGCATTTCTTGGTGTATTTATCATCTGCATAGATATCTGTCTTATTTTCTTAATCATGGTCACTTTTTGAATTTTACCCAGGGTGTATTAGTATATTCATACTTTTTTTTATGAGTTACATTATCCTTGTGTGACATTTGTTATGACATTGAAGGAAAAATATTTTTTTCTCTTCTCTTCTAAGTGTTTATCTGAGATACCTGCAGCAAAATTAATTAAAAAGAAAAAAGTATCATGTTTATTGAGATGTTAGTCCATGTGTTTATTGGAGGAAACGTGGAAAAATCAACATCTCAAGGAACCAGTCAGGGCTGTCTTGTAAGGTACCTTCAGTAAAGAACATAATTTTTTCTTTTGTGGAAGTAACACAAGGGGAAAAAATGACATTGACTCTAGTGTGGCAAACTGTGGGCAACTGAAGGCTATTCTGCACTGTTGGCTGTGTGGATTCGTTGGGCTGTCTTTAGACTGGTGAGGACCCATGAAGTCTCCCTTACAGAGCTGTTTGTTTGTTTGTTTGTTTGCTTTCACAGGAGAGAGGGGTAAATACCTCTGTATAAATTTATGCCATGCTTTTTGGAAAGTAAGGGAGAGAGGACTTCTGATTGTCAAGTGAAAATAATCCTTGTGCCATATTTAGGGTGACACAGTCTATCCTTCTCTCCAGAGCTATCTTTGGAGATTTACATATTTTCTATGAAAGAAGGAGAGGTATATAGAATACTAATCCATTGATGTTAATAGGTGGATCTTTGAGGGAAGAGGTAGTCTGCAGAAAGATTTGAAATTCCCAGTTTCTAACTTTCCCTCATTTTCTTCCTTTCCTAGTCCATCTATATGAGACTTTCAATACCTCGTTTGTCATATTGTCTCAGGTTCACACTCTTCTCTTTCTGCCAAGAACATGCCAACACATTGATGTTAACTAATATTAATGTTTTGAATAAAGAAATAGCAAAAATTATTGAAATGAAAAGTAAAGTAGTAGAAAAATTAAATATAATTAAATTACGAGCATTTAGACAATGCTTGTTTGGTTATTAATTGAAAGTTTGGTTTGAAAGAACAGTTTCATTCATTGAATAAACAATACGAGATTTAATTATGAAATATCCTTAAAGTTTATATGTCAATCCAGGCAAGAAGACAATGATCATTAATATAGAATAAATTATTGATCTCTCATGTTATGGGAAGAAAATAAGTTGTATTAAAGTAATTTTATCAAATCTTTTAACGTACATAATTCACTTTTTATCATGACAGAATATTCATAGCATATAGTTTATCACTGTATCTACTTTAAGTGCAATTCAGCAATTGTATTCGATGGTATTAAACACACTCTCATTGATATTAGAGTAGAACTTTTTGAAAAATATTTTCTTGTTATTTCCCTTTTTACCAAGCTTTATTTCAAACACTTTAATTATTTTCTGCCATGAACGATGAAAGAATTATGGCAAGATATTAACTAACTAATTGCTTGACTGTTTCAGCTTGCCCAAAGCTCTCATTTTTGACAAAGAGATATCTATTAATTTGCAAAGAAACAAATCAGCAAAAATGTTACTAAAAAATTATGGTGTTTTCTAAATATTTTATGAAATTTCTCCTTCTTAAAACATGTAAACAATCATTTATTTTTCTGGTCCTTCTGGGAGAAAAAAAAAACTCAAGCTTGGTTATGTCAAGAGGAGGATCTTCAGTACAATCTGTACATTGCCATGGTTACTGTCATGCTCTGTAAACTCCTAACCATACTGCCCCTTGTTGGTTTAGGTGCACTGGCTTTGGCTTATGTTAGAAGCAAAAATTCTCTAACTGCTGTTCTGTAATGAGCAAACTCCACGAAGGCTCCAATATTGTACATTTTATGGTGGCTTTCACTTCATTCTCAAGTTTGAAAATGGAATAAAATAGTTATCTTACATGATGGGAAGTTGTCAACTAATTGAAAAAGGTTTACCAATAATAAAATAATCGTAATTTTCAATATTTATTTAACTTGATTATTAACTTCAAAGGTCTATGATTTTCTTATAAAATCCTTATGTAAGTTCCTTTTCAGAACACTAATAAATTAACTTTTCTTCTGCTTATATAAATACCGATTCTGAATCTTATTATTAAAATTTCTCCATTAAATTAAACAGCTTTTAATAGGCACCAAAAAGCCCCAAATGACTTTTGATACTGCAGGTAAAGAAGCCAGATCATTGCTTTTTTCACTTGTGAATCAAAAATATTAGGAGCTGAGGGTCTACGTCAGTGTGGAGCTCTTTCCTGGAATGCATACAGACCTGCTATCAGTTACCAGTGCTGAAAAACTTAGAATAAATTCTTAGCCTTACTGTCTGCTAATAGACCACAATTAAAGGGAAAAAAGTTTGTCTTAATAACCTACTTTTAAAATGTTTTCCCCACCGTACAAGGCAATAATAGAAACTCAATATTTTCTACTGTTCATTTTCCCCCCTCAAAGTGAGTTTTGTTTGTTGGACAAACTTTCCAAATCTCTTTCAGATTTTTTTCTCATATGGTTTGGAAACAAATTTAAGTTTGGTTAAAAAAATAATCATTGCACCATGAATCTGCTGAGACTGTTTGCATTCAAAACTCAGGACAAGACTTTAACACCCATCCTGGGAGACTGGTGGGGAAAAGAGTCTACTGATGTCCTAACCAAGGGAGCCAAGGGCTTGTACATTGAGCTTAACTCATTTACCATTTGAAGAGTTTGATGCCCATACACAGGAATTGAAGTTTTGTACTGTTTCCGTTTATGGCATATGAAAAAGAAAGCCTTTGAAGGCTATTTTCATTGGGTATAAATAAATAGGAAAACATGTTTGAATAACACTTAGACTTTATAATACTTTAATATTATATAATACCTTAGTTAAATTCACTGACAGCTGTATCATTTTTCTATGATTAATGTAAGAAAGAACCTCAAACTGGGTCGATTAAGACTACAGAAATTATATTCTTTCACAGATGTAGACTCCCCAAGTCTGAACTTAGTATCACAGTCAAAAATCAAGACATCAGGAAAGCAAATGATCCACAGCTCAGGCACGCATGGCTGCTTCTTCTCTTGGTTCCTGATGGGCTGTCAGCATCCCTTGGTTTACCACCATGCCTCTCCACTCTGCCTCAATGGTCACTGTTTTCCCTTCTGTGTGGACTCATTTCCTCCCTGCCTGTCTCCAGTGAGGGTAGTGTGGATGCATCTGTGCCTTGTCCAAATAATCCCAGACAGTCTCCAGTCTCAAGATCCTTAATGGGAGCACCCCTGCTGATATCCTTCTCTTCAAATATCATGAGATGTGCAGGTTCCAGGGATGAGGACCTCACTTCTTCCAGGCTCTTATTTGGGTAATTACAATGACCTAAAATGTGAACTTCAGTGTTCTTACCAACCTCCATTTTCTCTGTCACTCCAGAACAATATTTCTTATACAGTTGGGGTTTTAACTTATTGCTTATTGAGTATGTTGTATAAGCCAGACACTGATATCATTCATAATAACCATAATAATCTTGGGGTATCTCTAACCTGTGAGCCAGTATCTCATCTCATTAGGCTTTGAGCACAAGGTCTATGTTCTATATTGTATCTTACTGCTATGTTATATCTTATGCAACCTAGGATTATCCTGATAGCATTTGAGCCTTTTGTTAATCAATACTTCCATTATGTGTTATATTTTTGACTCAGAAAATGTGATTACCACATAGAGAGCTTGAGACAGAGGCAACCTTTTAGCTGTATCTGCTTTAGATTATAATGGCATTTCATTTTTTCCCCCAAGTTAGTTCATTATCTCTCATCTCACTTTTCTTTTTCCCTTTATAAAAGGAAATAGAGAGGTAATAGATGGGCAAGCTGCTAAGAGAATGGCGGTATCAAGTCTGTTTTGTAACATCAAATTATCGCAACATTTTATTGCTACAATGGCCTGATCCTTGTAATAAGGCATCAATGTAGCAGAAATAAGATGTATCATATTTTAGTGGTTTTCTTCTCCATGGTTTCTTAGATGCTGGCTTCTGCCCGCAAATGGTATGATTCTCCCTCCTTCCTTCCTTCCTTCCTTCCTTCCTCTCTTTCTTTCTTTCTTTCTTTCACTCCCTCCCTCCCTCTCTCTCCTCTCTCTCTCTCTCTTTCTCTCTCTCTCTCTCTCTCTCTCTCTCTCTCTCTCTCTCAGCACAATTCTCCTCTCTGTCTCTGTGTCTATCTCTGTCTGTCTGTCTCTGTCTCTGTCTCTCTGTCTCTCTCTCTGTCTCTCTCTCTCTTGATTAGTAGACTCTTTCAGACGTGCAGACCACAGTGAATACAGCTTGAGTATGAAGATAGCTTCAGAAGCATGTGAGGAATGAGACTGCCATAGTCCAGCATAATGGGGATGCTTAATTTCATTTTTACATGGTACAGTTAAAAGGTTATGGTTTGTTTTAGTTTTGTGAATATTACAAAGGAAAAGGTCATGTTTGGGAGTCGATTTTAGATTAATGTCAGCAGATGTAGTGTGAACCAGTCAGGAGGCAAACACGCCCCATGTTTCAGTCTGTTACATGTTGCTAGAAGAAAGTATCTGAGATGAATAATTTGTAAAGTGCAGAAGCGCATTTGTCACAGTCCTAGAAGCTGCCATGTCCAGGGTTGAGACACTAGCAGGCTTGTGCCCTGTCTGCCTGCATCTAAGATGACATTAGAGTTCTAGAGGAAGACACACATATTCCTTGCTTGGCAGTGGAGTGGGAGACAGCAAACAAGCTTCCACAAAGCCCTTTTATAAAGACATGAGGTGGGGTGGCTCCCTGGAGACTTAAATCTACCTTGACCGCACCATCTATATCTTTTATAGTGGACTTCAATTTCCATCAGTCAGACTTTGGAGGATGCACATAACCATAGCATTCAAAAAGCCCTGCTCACTCTCTATTCTTCATAGGAATTGTATAGTGTGTGATATTTAATAAACATGAATCGCATTGATACTATACGCAGTTTTTATTGCCTTGAGAAAGTTAGCTTCAACTAGAAAAATCTGTTTACTTCTTAGTTACTAAAAAAGAAAAATCTAGTGATGGAAACTATCACACAGTGTTGGAGGTGAAAGTAGAAAAGGGGGATACTGCAGACACCCTTTCTCAATGCTCAGCGCATGTGAATGATTGATTTTCAGATTTCAGAAGTACATTTAAAACAGTAAAGCCAGTAGTGAGTTAGATATATTTAGAGATGCCAGCCATTCACATTTGCAGACAGGTCACATTTAGTGAGCAAATTAATGACAGTTTTTGCCATCAATGTGAATGGCTTCATTTAATCTTCATTACCACTCTGAACCTGGTTCCTGAATGTGAAGCCCAGAATCTAGGGTTTAATCCTGGATTCCTAATCAGTGTCATAATTTCCCTTCTCTAGGCATACTCATCACCCTCAAAGAAAGTATCTTAACCCAGGTGAGGTGGCCTGATATGGTCCTCAAGGGTTGTGACACAGGGGACATATGAAAAGGAGGCTGAGTAAAGCTGTCATGCCATTGCATTGTTTCAGAGCTCTTCAAATCCTTGCCTTGCTTATGGATATGCTTCCCATTGTCAACAAAACTGTTCACTGATTGTGAATATGTCTATATTAAGACTATAATTTGGTTCTTGGTAAAGAAATCCAAATAGTTTCTTTATTCTATAAGGTGGGCACTAGCAAGTGACTGAAGTTGGAAAGAGTTACCTATTGAACTTGACTGTCAGTGTTCAGTGTTCTGGGTCACTTGGAGTATTTTCATTTTTCTGATTTATATCACAGTCCCCTTTTTCTTTCAAGATACTTTCGGTATATGTTTGCCTTTCTGCAAAGGACAGACACCAAGTTATATTTTTTTTGTGTGTGTGTTATTCTTTGTTCATCTCTTTCTTCTTCCACTCAATGCGTGTTTATTAAGTATTCCCTATAGCTAAATGATGTGCTAAACAGTAGGGGAAAAGCAACAAAGAATACAGAATTGCATTTTTTCATTTGCCAACTTTTTATAGTGAAAAGGATGATGGAAGGCCTTTATTTTATTTTATTTTATTTTTTTTTTGCCTTTGTTCTGTTACCTTTGACCATTTCTGCTGTAAGCTGTGAAGCAGGGAGGAACAGGTACACAGATACTTTCTTAGCCTCTGACATGCTTTAAAATACAGTTTGTGTCTTGAATATGTATTAGTTGTCATCTGCCAAATATTAATTACTGTTCTTTGAAGCATCCCGGGTGCAGAGTATAAAGACAAATGGAATTGATAATTCCACATAACACTGTGAAAGAGAGAAGCACCGGCAAACAAAAATTCATAAATGCATTTTGTTTTAACTATAATTAGAATTCAGTATGTGAAAAAAAAACGGTGTTCCATCAGGACTCTGTAATTCATAGTAAAAAGAAGAAAGGATTTTAGGATTAGTTTTGTTTTCTCAGACTCTTAAAGGCGAATATGCACAACAACAGGTGGTACAATGCTAAAGGAAAGGAAGAAAACACATCTATGCATGTGGTTGAAGTTTTGAGGTAAGATCTTGTTTGCATGCAGCAAGAAGCTAGCAACTACCCGATACCTGTTAGTGTTGCATTGCCACCACTGAGGGAACTCTGGAAGCACGTGTGCAATTGGTTTGTGTTACCATCTGATTGGCACCGTTGTCTAATGATCATTTGTATCCCACCCCACCCTACCCTGAGCTCCTGGAAGATTGATCTTGTTTTCTTCTGGCTTTGCATATGCTGCAGAACTCAGGGCATGCAGTAACAAGATTCTGATCAACTTAGAATATGGTTGTTGTTAATTGAGAGGAGAGCCTATGAAGCCGAAGACAGCCAAGGGAGTAATTATCACTTCATTTATCAGTTGGCAAATATTTACTGATAATGACTATGAGACAAGAAACACAGAAGGTGTTGAGGGTGTGAAGTCAAGTGAGGCAAGATTCCTGACTTGGAGGCACCGACGGTTCAATGTGACAGATATGTATGTTAGTCATACCACAGTATGGAAATGAGAAAATGTGCCTAGCACTATAGGATCTAGAAGAGTAGTGGTCCAGAGTTTTATGAATATATTAAAGAGAACTATATAAAGCATGATGGTGTTTGGTTTATATCTAGAAAGATTTTTCTAGGAGCTGAGAAGACAAGACAGAAGACAGTTATGCAAAGCTAGAGACAGAAAAGAGTATTGGTTTGTGGAGAAGAAGAAGAAATTAGATTCATAGATAATTATCAATGCGATGGTGACCACTGGATGTAGATAGCAGAGCAGTGACATCATCTAAAGGTGCCATAAGTCTTCTTTGAGAATGATCTTGTCGAGTTTAACAGCATCATCTACCAGGAGATAGCTATGTCTGTCTGTTATGGACAGAAGGTCAAGCTGAGGGAGGTAAGCTTAGGGGGGGATTTAGGATTTTATATTGTACATTTGTAAAAGTATGGGATTGTAGAAGGATAAATAAAGGCGTGTTGGATGGTTTGTATGCTGCATAAGTGGAAATACATCTGATTAACATTGGATTAGCTACATTTATTTACTAATGAAAATACAGTAATATAATAATACATTATCGACTTTCTGCTTATTTTTTAATATGTGATAGGCACTTAGAAAGCCAGCTACTTGTAGCTAGCATCATTGAGCCACTACTTTGTGTCAGGTCTGGAGCCTAAAACTAAACACATTTTTATCATGCTAAAGATTGTCTTATTATATGTATTTTAAAGCTCTCATTTTTAGAGGTGGATGCCCAGGCTCTGACCAATTTGTTTTGCATGTAACCTGCTGAACTTTAGTTAGGTTTCATTAGAAGAAAACTTTGTACATTTTTTATTCTAAAACTGTGGTGTTTTTTCCCCAGCAGCATAGTCCTCCTCTGTATATCAGAAGTTTTTAAGACTCTTTTTTTCAAGATTTTGAAAGAAAGTTCCTTACTGGACACTAGAAAACAGTAGTTATTGACAAACCCTTGAATAATTTTAATTTACAATTGATTCTTGTGTGTGTTTTAATTCTCCATAGACAGAAGAAGCACATAATCTCTGTCCCACACAGGTCTATAGGGTTTTATGGATCTTTAGATGGATCTGAAGACTTTGTTGATTGAATAGTTTCATATTTGCCTAAAACATGGTTTGGAGACCACAGGTCATGGTATGTGAGTTATAACTGGTTGTCTTCAATCATCTAAGGACAAAGCAGTTTGTGGTTTAGACCATGGTTGTTCCTCTAGCCACACCATTCTTTCCCATATCAGGTCACATACGGCTCCCAGAATTGACCCTTTCATTCTTACTTGGCGCCTCAGCACGTGCTTCCCAAGCTGGAAGATACAAACTACCTGTCAAGCCTCAGCTGCCTCTTTGCCTTGATCAGCACTTGATAGACTTTTCCCATGAAGAGCCATAGAGTTGCTCTTGTCAGCCTTGAGGTCCAAGCAGCATCAATAATATTTCTCAGCCTGAAATCAGCTACGAAGGCTACATTCAGAAATTGTTGTCCTGTGTTTCAGTAAAACTTTAATCACAGAGACAAATGCCATTTAATCACAGAGACAAATGACATACAGGATGTGTAGGTTCAGTTTGTCAACACTCTTTATGGATAGGTTCCTAGAAGTCCACATCTTTGAGGACTCTTTGCCTACTTGTTTACCTGGGATGAGCACTCTGCATCCAGCAAGCAATGCTGGTCTTTCTCATCAATATCTGAGAACTCTGAGAATAGAGATTGTCTTTTATCCATCTTAATACCTTATTTTTGTCAAGGATAGAGAAGACCCATTAAAGTTTCTTGAGTAGATGGATGAATTTCATTAGCACAACATTGTTTCCTGGTTGTATGATTCAATTATTCTTTGCAAAATCTGTTTTAAACCGATAAGATTAATGGAAGTTCACACCAAGGCTAGGTCTCCTTGCCTCACAGATAACAGGAAATAAGCACATACAACTCTTTTAAGTTTAGTTTAAAGTAATTATTTTCTTTAGCATGGAATACAACTTTAAAAGTTGCCATGAAAGTGAAGCATTTCAATATCAGCTAGTCTTTAGTTTCTTAGAAGTAGGGTCTTTGTTAAATGTACAATTTAGTACAATGGGGAGAAAAATTAGATGGGAAAGTGGTGCTTTTTGTAGGCTTTGGAATATTTATCAATAAATTATTGAGACAACTAGAAGAAATGCATAGATGTTTGATGTATGTATAACAAAATCTTTATGTGGCCTTGGTGGCCTTGGCATGGCTGATTAAAGAGGAGATTCAATATAAGGGCTAAAAAAACAGCAAAAACAAACAAACACACAAAGAAACTCACCACCATGCCTGTACCTATGCTGCCACCAAGGAACATGTTTTGGTCTATGGTCCTACTGCAGCTGGGGTCTATGTTGATGTCTGTGGCCCATTTGGCCGCCAAAGGTTGTGCAGATACCCATGGTCTATGCAGCAACCTGAGGCCATGGTTGATGTCTATGGTTCAGGATGCCTCTGAGGGCCTTGTTTGGGTCTGTTATCCTGTTGCAGTGGTAGGGGTGGGGAGGGTTCTTTTAAAGAGACTCTCCCCACATCTGTAGCTATCAACTGCTAATAGATCCTCAGGTGGGACTTTCTGTCCAACCTCTTTCTCCATTCTAGGATTTGGTCTCCCTTGAGTTTGCCTTAGCTGTGTGTGTGTGTGTGTGTGTGTGTGTGTGTGTGTGTGTGTGTGTGTGAGAACCATTGTGTGTGACACATGTGGAGCTATCCTATGTGTGCAGAGGAAACTGTTTTCTTGTGTTTGTACACTCCCACTAGCAGACTTTCTACTCCATCTTCTGAACTGATCAGGGACCTTGTGGGAGGAAGTATGATATAGATATCCCATTTGACACTGAGCATTCCTCAGTCTCTTATTCTCTGCCCTTTGGCCAATTGGGCAACTCTGTGTTAATCACCGGCTACTGCAAATAGAAGCTTCTCTAATGATGGTTGTGAAATGCATTAAGCTGTATTCTCATTCCCACTGGAAGGCCTATGGGGAGGAGGTCTGCATTACCAACTTTTGATGGATGGATGGATGGATGCTCCATTGGGTAGAAATTAGGATGCATTCTTTTGAGTATACTTTTATAAAGTTTTTATAGCTTATTTAAACTTTCCTGTTCTGAAATAATGAAAGTCACAACTAGTAAAATGTCTTTATACTCAAAACTATGATCAGATTCTGTTTTTCTTAGTGAGAAATAGTAATATTTTGGCAATGAATTGCAATTCTTTACCTTTAATTATAATTTATGACATATCATTACTTTAAAGAATTTGCAGTAATCTTAAAAAAATCATTTTGGTATTTGAAGAGGTTAACATTAAAACTTAAAATGTAAAAACCTTGAAAATAAGGACTGCATCTATTCTTTATCTCAGTAAACAGTAACAGACTCCTCTGATATCCCCATGTTACCCCTTACACCACTCCATTGAGAACAGGTTTCTAAACTAAGAGAGTTAAATAAGGAGATTCCTCCCAACCATCGCAGTGACCAGCAATGTAAACTGTGTGAAGAACATTAAGTATTCTACTGTGTTTCTTTTAACTTAAATTTTATTATTTATTTTAGTGTATGGGTATTATGCCTGCATGTTCTTCTGTGATCTACATGTACGTCTGGTTTCTGCTGAGGCCAGAAGAAGGTATTAGATACCTTGGGACTATAATTACAAATGGTTATGACCCACCATGTGGGTAGTGGGAATCTATCTTGGGCACTCTGGAAGAGAAGATAGTGTTCCTAACTGATGAACCACCTCTCCAGCCCTCTCTTGTGAGTGATCCAATTAACTCCAGTATGTATAATAGCTACTTCCAGTTGCTATAATGCAAGCTCCAGAGAAACCCAAAGTCAGGATTGTTTTAATACTCCAAGAATGTTTTTATACTTATAAATAGCATAAAATAATAAATGTTTGTTATATATTTCAGTATACTCCAAATCCCTGTGCAGTGATGCTGCTCCTATAGCTGTAGAAGGACCAGCCATTATCCAACATGTTTCTGCCCTAGGAAACTGAGCCCAGAAGAGTTGAGCAACTTGTTCAAAGTTCCTCAATGCTGACAGCAACAGAACCAAACTTCTGATTTTGAGGCTAGAATTTTTTTCCCTTCATATCCAAGAAAAAGATTATGTTTTGTTCATTATAAAGAGACAGAAAATAAAAGCATAAAGAGCAAACTTAACATTGTCATCATGTAATTATTTAAAAATATTTATTCTTAATT
This sequence comes from Rhynchomys soricoides, assembly GCA_019843965.1. NCBI lineage: Eukaryota > Metazoa > Chordata > Mammalia > Rodentia > Muridae > Rhynchomys > Rhynchomys soricoides. The sequence continues at coordinate 4,958,741 of JADRCH010000081.1, read as the reverse complement.
CCATGGAGCAGATTTTAAGATCTTTTTTCTGCTTTTTATTTGGCGATATGTTTAGCACAGGATGCAGGTTGGGTGCAAGTTGACTGCATGAACTCTGGTTTTCTAGGTAGCTGTTATGGGTAGGTGCTTGCTCTGGGAAGCACAGGGTTTTTCAGTAGACTCTCATCTTTGTCCCAATGCCTTGAACATGTTCACAGCCTTGTTATAGCCAGCAGCATGAATCATCACCTATGCTTCTTTCTCATTGGTTCTTCAGGTAATGGCTTCATGTGGCTTCCTTGCATCCCAACTTACAGCCTTAGTTCAAATACTCTTCAAATTTGTACCCGTAGGTTGCTTCCTTGTTTTTCCCTATAAAATGCAAATATTCTTTTGAGATATATATTTTTAAAAGGATTCATTTATTTTCCTTTTGCCTGAATATTACGTTGGTGTACCAAATGTTTGCAGTTCCTTTGGAGGCCCAAAGAGAGCGTTGTACTCTCTGGAACTGGAATTACAGATTGCTGTAAGTCAGCAGCCATGTGGGTCCTGGGAATCAAACTCAGGTCCTTCAGAAAAGCAGCCATTGTTTTTGACCTTGAGCTAGATCTTCAGATCCCCCAAACATTCTTGAACACAGACCTTCTAGCAACTGTTAGACTCAGGTTTTAGAGAGATGCATATGGTTTATTTAGAATAATTGTGGCTAATTATATTGCCAACATTGTTCACTTTTTTAAAAATTTAAAGATTTTTCTTTGGATAAATTTTGTTATTTGGCTATCTCATGCATTTATATGATTAATTCTGATTAGCCTACCCAACTCTTCCCTAATTCTTTTTTCATTTCTATTAAGTTCTTCCCCTGACCCTACCAGTGACTTTCCAAAATGACTTTTGAGTTGTTTCCTGACTGATGTAGTTTCACCAGGGCTATCCGTGTGGCCGTTGAATCGGAATGATCTATTAGAGCCTGGTAGGGTCGCTAATGGGTACACAACTGAAAGCTATTATCTTCTTCTACTGAATCTATCAGTAGGAAATAGCTCAGTAGAGAAGGCTAGGGTCCCCTGAGTCCCTCTTCCAACCATGCCTGAATATTAGTGGATACCAGATTATATTCTTTAAAGTAATTTATAGATCCAAGATACACATAGCCCCTGACTTACTCATTGCAAGAGAATTAATTCATGTACTCTTTGCCTATGAAGATAAACTTTAGAAGCTGGTCTTTGCTTCTGAAAATGAGCTGACAAGGATAGAGATGGGAGAAAACTGGTCTTTTTACTATTTTTTTACTATCTTTTTTTAATTGGGTATTTTCTTTATTTATATTTCAAATGTTATCCCCTTTCTTGGTCCCCCCCCCCAAGAAACCCCTTATCCCATCCCCCCTGCTTCTATGAGGGTGTTCCCCCACCCACCGACCCACCCCCTCCTCTACACCCTCGAATTCCCCTGCCCTGGGACATCCATCTAGCCTTCACAGGACCAAGGGCCTCTCCTCCCATTGATGCCTAACAAGGCCATCCTCTACTACATATACGGCTGGAGCTGTGGGTCCCTCCATGTGTACTCCTTGGTTGGTGGCTTAGTTCCTGGGTGCTCTGGGGGATCTGGTTGGTTGATATTGTTGTCCTTCCTATGGGGTTTCAAACCTCTTCAGCTCCTTCTATCCTTTCTCTAACTCCTCCATTGGGGATCCCATGCTCAGTTCAATGGTTGGCTGCAAGCATCTGCCTCTGTATTTGTCAGACTCTGGCAGAGCCTCTCAGGAGACAGCTATATCAGACTCCTTTCAGCAAGCACTGCTTGGCATCCACAATAGTGTATGGGTTTAGTGACTGTATATGGGATGGATCCCCAGATGAGGCAGTCTCTGGATGGCCTTTCCTTCAGTCTTTGCTCTACACATTGTCTCTGTGTTTGCTCCCATGAGTATTGGAAATAAGTCTAGTAGTTCCTCAGAAAATTGTATATATTATTACCCGAGGACCCAGCTATACCACTTCTGGGTATATACCCAATAAGATTCTCCAACATGTAATAAGGACACATGTTCCACTATGTTCATAGCAGCCTTATTTATAATAGCCAGAAGCTGGAAAGAACACAGATGTCCTTTCTATCAGAGGAATGGATATAGAAAATGTGGTACCCAATGGAGTACTACCCAGCTATTAAAAACAATGACTTCATGAAATTCACAGGCAAATGGATGGAACTAGAGAATATCATCCTGAGTGAGGTAACCCAATCACAAAAGAACACACATGGTATTATTCACTCACTGATTAGTGGATATTAGCCCCAAAGCTCAGAATACCCAAGATACAATTCACAGACCACATGAAGCTCAAGACGAAGAAAGACCAAAGTGTGAGCTTTTTACTATTAATCAAAAGGCTTTTTCTAGATAATCCTTCAGCTATAGTAAATAACTTAATTACCTGCATCCAAATGTCTAAGGAGAAGTCATTGAAAGTTACAGGACAGTAACAGGTAAATTAAATTGAAGCGATGTCAACCTATTACACAGCAAATGAATCAGATTATCAATGCTTGTAATTAGTCTATTGCTACAAAAGAATACCTGGCATAAGGTAAAACTAAGGTCTGTTTAACACACAGTTTGAAAGACTTGAAATACTTGAAATAAAAAAGGGGACAGGCCTCTGTGTTCAGCCTCAGATAAGAGCCCCATGATATCACTGTAGTCAATGAATATATGGAAGTCATGACATAGTGGGACAGAAGTAAGAGGGGTTCAGGGCCCACATCTCTCTTTAGTTGTAATACATTGTTATGGACAGAACAAATAAGAGTCTCACAAGAGCTTCATTCATCTTTTCCAGTGATATGCCCATGGTGACTTTAGCAAAGTCATCTTTGTCCAGTTTCCTTTGTTTTTGATTCTGCCACCTTGCCATCCACTCTGAGGACCAAAATTCCCCTTTAAAAATCATTGTGACCATATTGGGTACCATAGTGGTGTTTATACTAACACAGTCTCAGTACTCAGCATATGGTTGCTGAGTCAAGAATGGACAGTACACACTGGATTTGGTGGGTACAAAGGTGCATGCTATGGTTGAAATTCTAAACATATTTGGATAGAAGTTTGTCTTGGGAAAGATTCTATTGTGTGCATCAAGCAAGGTTTGGAGATATTTGAAAGCAATTTGTGCCAACTGTAACCTCTAACATGGCCCCAGGTGGGTTTCAATATGGAAATAATACAGAGTTCCCCAAGTTTCTTTCTCTTCTTAAGCCATGGGAATGTGTACCACTCCAACGAAACTTATGTAGTTCCATCTGAAAGTTCCTCTCATGATGAACATTGCTCATCATTCTGTGTGTTTTGGGAAGAATGTATTCAACAAAAGCCTGGTGTGTTTTGCTGGGGAGAATCTAAGCCAGTAAAGGTGACTAATCTAATGAATTCTTTGTGTCACTATTTTGTTGTATGTAATGTTTACTGAGCACAGGGTGTCGAGAGTCATAATATTATTTGATTTCAAGGAGATGTTCTTTTCTTTAGGGTGAAAATAAAAAGTACTGGTAGAGAAATATGATTGGATTTAGAGCTTAAAAGGGAGATATTGGAATAATAATAGAAAACATGTGCTTTGTCAACAAAATCTGTTGCCCCTGTCCAATACCCTCCAGATAAAGACTCTATTGTACTGAGTATAAAGGAATATAAAAGAAGCTATGGAATTTTTTGTTGTCTACATGGAGATGTATTTCACTGTTTGAAAACCACATTTTTATCCTGATGAGTGAAAAGTGCTATTTTTGTGTATGTTTGTTTATGTTCACTTTAGTTTGTGTGAACATTTATATGTGTGCATGTTTGTGTGTGGGGCAGTTATATGGGTCCATGTGTGTCTGTGGAGGGCAGAGAACTTTAGGTATTATTTCTGAATATCTCTCATTTCATTGACTTTCCAAGTAGGATAGGATGGTGAACTAAGGAGACCCAAGGATTTGCCTTCCCAGGAGAGGCATCATAAGCATGTACTACCATGCCTACACTATTTGAATATTGATTATAAGGAATCAGACTCTTTGTGTCTTTATGGACTGACCTATTTTCTCATCTCCAAATATACTATTTAGACTTAATTACTTTTCCTACTATATTATTGTTACTGTATAAGTTCTCTATGCTATAAATACTTTTGTTAATGGCATAGACTTTTGCTTCATATATTATTATATTTATAAATATAAATGCTATCTCCAATACTCAGCAAACTGATGCATGTTTTCCCTCAGTTATAGAGAACATTTGTCTTAGTTATTGTTTTATCACTGTGCAAATATACCATGATGAAAGCAACTTATAGGAAAAAGCACTTAATTTGTGGATTGCTTAACATGTCAGAGGATTAATCCAAATCATGGTGGACACTATAGCAGCAAAGAAACAAGGATGTTGCTGGAGACATATCTGAGAGCTTTACATCCAGATCTGTAGGCATCAGGCCAATAGATACACAATGGGCCTCATATGGGCTTTTGAAACCTCAAAGCCCATCCCCAGTGACACACTTCCTCCAACAAGACCACACCTCCTAATCCTTTCTGAATAGTTCCCCAACTAAGGATGGAGGAGTAATTTTTAGTCAATAGAGCTGAACTTGGCTACATGCCTCTTATGGTCTCTTTTTTAAAAAATATATTTGAAATTAAGTACAATTGCCTAATGTATCTTCAGAGCAGTACTCTCACTTCTTCTAACTCACTTGTCATCTCGTGCTTTACTACTTTAGTTGTTTTTGGTAGTTTTTTTTTTGAACAATGTAATTACTTGACTTGTTCCCATTCTTCCTCGTAGAGTCCCAAATTCATGTCAAAGTGGAATTCTCAGTTGCTGGCTGCTCAAATCCAGATCAGTTCTGTCCTTTAGTCTCTTCATCTTTTTATCATAAATGAAACAGGTACATTTCCCCAAAGCTTTACATTAAAGAATGTTGCCTTTTCTTTGTTCTGTCCTTTGCTTCAAGCTTGCCCCTCTTTCTCACTCCTTCCTGCCAATCCCCCCTTTATTCACACACATGATACAATTTTCATTTTCTTTTGATTTATCAATTTGATGAGAAACTAGTGGAAAACAAACATCAGGTCATTTTCTAATTGATATGGAGCTTGTCCAATATAGTTCCGAAGAGCTTTTGATCATGATATTAAAGAATGATCTAAGCTAGAGTGTTCAGTCAGCATTGTGGTGTCTATTCAGAATCTTACAGTAAGCTTTTGTTAGTCTGTTTATGACTAGAAAAGTTTTAATGGAAAATAATTAATGATATTTCATCTTTTACTCTGGCACCAGTGTTTCCTGAGTGAAATCCCATAGCTGTTAGGGACAGTGAGCTAGACTGAAGGACATTTTAGCATGGCTTAGAGTGAGGGTATTGTTTTAAAGAATTCTCTCAAGAAAATCAAAAGTTTTTGCAATATATGACTTTTTCTATACAATCTACTTTCAACAATACATAGAAGCCTTAGATTTTCCCATTTTCTAAGATGCTTCAGGATCCCACAGTTCTTTGGTAAAGACATAGAATTTATATCTGAAGTTGCTAGATCTATTTTATAGGAAACCCTATAATTAAATGCCAAGTAGTATACAAAGGATGGAAATACAGGTGCTGGATGTGCTGACATGTTTGTGGGAAGAGTCAATGAGATAATGGATCTTGGCAGGAGCCATGCAGGAGAGTGGGGCGGGGTGGAAAGACCACCGAGAAAGGTCTGCATCTTGGCAGAAATGTTACTGGCACAAGGGTAGCACAGCTCTTCAACCAGAAGTATGTGAGTGCTTGTTGCAGGAGGCATAGCAGGCTCAGTCCTTGATTACTAGAAGACATCAGTGCCCTCCAAGCAGTGTTCTGCCAACCCCATGCAGCTTGGCCAATTCTTGTCCTGTCAGAGTTGTGAGCTGCTGTTGGCAGGTGCTGTATTGTATCCTGGGCTATACTGATTTTTGGCTTTGCCAAGAAGAGCTCATGATGCCAAGTGGGAGGAGGTGACACAGTTGACACTGTGTCCTTTTGTGGAGAGTATGGAGACTTGAGTGCTTTCTTGGAACAAGTTGGGTTTTTCTCTTAAGATTATTTTTAATTTTTAGAAGAAATAGTTATAATAAATTAGAGGAAAAGAGTCAGTGGCATAATCAGAGTCTGTGTCATTACAAAGGCTGAGGTATCTGAAGACAGTACAGGCACTACGAGACCAAACTCAGATTGATGAGTCTTTGAAAGAAATCTGAGAGTGGACCACTTTTGGCTGGCTAATATGTTCTTATAGGGAAATAGCTTTGCAGTTATGCTGGAGTCTTGTCATCTTTATGTGTCTTTAAAAAGGATGAATAATATTTATCTAATATGAATTACTTTATGAACCTATGAAAATGAGAAGTATTTTGAAATTAAAAATTACCTTAATAATGAATCATGAGCCAGTCTTTAAATGTTTTTATGACTGGAGTTATATACTATATGCAGTTATTTTATATCATTTAGTTTCCTGATTATTTGCATTTAAAATTATGAAGTCATTTTGCATATACGTTATAGGCAAATTTACTATGTATTGATAACAAAATATTCAAAATATTTTATATTAAAGGATAAGTCCACTGAAATTATTTCTTCATTAATCAGCTGTAAGAAACCTCTTATCTTCAGTGATCTCTAGTGTCTTGATTTTTTTGTTGTTTCTAAGATATTAAATTTCTATGTGTATTTAAAGGTTTAAGGAAATCAGCAGCTCTGTTGTTAGAAACAGGCATATGTACAAAGGCACAGAAAACGTTTTTAGATTTACAAACAGGTTCAGACGCCGGTGGACAACCTTGAATCCTTTAGCCGAATATGGATCCTGGGTTGTAAATTTCTGGGTTTTAGCACAAATACTCTTTCATGGGTGAGAAGAGAGAGTTAATTGTAGTGTTGCTATGTCTGTCACATGTTGGTCTCCATGGAACTTAATGATCTGAGTGTGCTGTGGTGTACTGTTGCCAATTGTTCACATCCAAGGCCATTTGGAATCTGTTTACTCCGAGTCATTGTACCAGAACCATGTTAGTGACAGAGTTGCTGTGTGGAGTTTGGAATGAAATGATATAAAGAGTTGCCAGATCACGAGCATGAACAGAAATGTGCAGCTCATACTCTCGGCATCTGCAGATAAGTCTCTCCTGTTGTGGACATGGTCAGCTTGGTGGACAGTTGAGGAGGATTAAGAATTGCAGTAGAGGTTCAATACCTTTCCTCCAAGTGTCGTTGCCCTTCTGTTTGATACTCAATCCACAGTTGAAGTTTTACTAAACCCTTTTGCAGACTCTGAGATTGGCCTGCTGAGTTTTCTGGAGTCCTCTCATTTTCTTTTTCACTCAGGTCAGACGCTGCTCAGTGACATGAGAAAAAAGATTGTTATTGTTTTCTCAGCATGCAGTGAATTTCACCTCTGTATGCTGTTCCAAATCTGTGGGTATGTGATGAGAAGCAATCCCACTCCTGCTTCACATCTGTATACCATCCCCTTGGCTGTCTTAAGTGCTACAGAAATCTCAGCAGATCTAAAAGCCCATTCACCTTTCTTGCTCACTTCCTTCTCCTTTACTACAGTCTTCTGGACTCTGTATTGCCCAGCTGTCATTGAAACATTCATCTCACTGATCAATTAGAACCAGACACATAATTTTTCCTAGAAAATATACACTTGCTCATTTATTTTCCCCTTTAACGTTGCATTGTTCCAGGTTAATTATCCTATCTGATAATCCTTTCCAATAGTGTTTACTTCCCATTAAACATGTACTCTAAGGTATGGAATTATTTCCCCATGTCCTAGAGATGAAGTGTCATCAGCTGAGTAACTCAGCTAACATTCTTTGTGTGTATGTGTGTGTGTGTATGTGTGTGTGTGTGTGTGTGTGTGTGTGTGTGTGTGTGTATTACAGGGATATATTGCATGTATAATAGAGGACCTCAGGAGTTAGACCTTGTAGGGGGAGGGGGTTGAACTCTAGTTATCAGACTCACCAGCAAATGCCTCTACTGCTGAGCCATCTTGCTAGTAGTCTCAACTAACATAATTTAAATTCTTTTCTTCATTCTGTATAGCGTACAAATGATATTTAGACATGGCCTGTTAAGAGACTCACAGCACAAGAAGAAAACCCAGATATATACATGGTTAACTACAGTGTGAATACAATTGTTGCATTTTGGAAAATGTAAAGAAAATTCTACTGAATTGGAAATAAGTGATGGTAATTCTTTTGGTGCTAAGATACCTGGAGAACAATGGTTAGAGATTTTAATTTAAAGCCATATCTCAAAGAAATAGAATTTAGACAATGAGCAAAATGAGCACCAGGCTTCATAAGCTGAGAGGCTGAGGTCAACAAAAACAATCATGAACCAAGCACACTGGAGAGGCTTTTATTGTCTATGTCACACTTGTTTGTCTTCTTTTATGGACCTTTCCACATGAGCTTCTGGAGACTTGGTCTATCTTTCTCCTTGCATTTCCTTTGCTTTTTCTTTAAAGTGGGTTTGATTTCCACTCCAATCAGAGCTTGTGTGTGTTATCAGTTGTTAAGATTATTATTATTATTTTGTTTTGTTTTGTTTTTTTGAGACAGGGTTTCTCTGTATATCCCTAAGATTATTTTTTTTTAACATGGCACAATATTTGCTTTTCAGTTGCACTCTCTAGGCCACCACAGCCTCTGTGACTTCAAGAGTTAGGCTCTGTTCGTTAGCTTTTTCCCCTTTTGGTTGCCACTCAGATCTTGCTAACCTTGCACCTGTGGTTCTCAGTGTTCATCAAACCCTGCTGCATTGCTCTTTAATGTGAGCATATACACCACTCTGGCCTGTAGCAGTGACTTTTGCCTTCCTGTTCTCTTCATTCTCAGACTGTATTATATGATTCCTTTCTGTTGGAAAATTTGCACCACTTCAAAGTATCTCTGTGTGGAATTTTAACATGTTCCTTACATGTTTAATTAATTCCATCTTTACTCTTTACCAAGAAGAAGGATACAGTAAAGATTAATGTTCTTTCATTGCCTATTTTTGGCTGAATTATAAGAAATAAATAATAGCAGCTACTTAAAATGGTTCAGCATAATAGTAAAATTTGATTTCTTAATTGAAAAACATATTAAACTTCTTGAGAATGGATTTATTTAACCTTCTTAGTATTCTTCAGAGAAAAGTTCCAATACTGCATAATAAATCTTGATCCTTCAATATATAGTTTGAAACTTTTGAAAAGCTATTTTAGTCTGTATATGTGAACATAAACACTATTACCAGTTAATTAAAATAAGAAAATACTTTTGAGAAAAGTTAATATTTTAGGAGACTCACTTTACATTTTTCTGCTGTTTCTTCCCAAGGCATAAGGGGTAAAAAGTGCAGATGCTTAACTGGCACTGTAGACATGAATATCTGAGCTTGGATTTTGGTTCTAGAAGAACAAGTTTCAGGAAGAAACTCCATTTGTTTAGTTAGATTCCCTTGTTAAATGGGAATAACTGAAGCAAGACTCTTCTCCCACATTTGTTGGGAGGATCAAATGAGATAACGAATATGCAGAGACCAACGGTGGTGCCTACTGTGTAAAAGACGCTCATATTACTTTCTGCCCACTTTTTTGTCCAGGGAAGGCTTGGATTAAGGAGGATGATAGTGGACATAAAGTTAATGTGTAATCATCAAGGTTATAGAGAATGTTTGCTTTTTAAATTCATGATCTGTTACTTGATTGTACCTATGAAATGCCTCCAGCCTTGTATCTCAACACCCTCATCTCTTCACTCTGCTGCTGCTTCCTCTGTTCCAGCAAATTCTGTGTCTTCTTCTAATCTTTGCTTAAACTATAATTTTTCCCTCCACTCAATAGAATCTTTCTTTACTTTCCTCTTTTGTAGCATTTAATGTAATGTAATCGAAAAAGAAGAAACTATTGTGTAGTTTAGCATTTAGTATCTCCTGGGCTGGATTTGAAGCTCCAATACAATGGTTATTCTAGTTTTATTCACTGCTTCCCACTAATGAGCTAAGGATAGTATCTGGTCTATAATAGTGCAATGTTTATTATGGATCTGAAGATAAGTAACCTACTAACAGATAGACCTAGACATTTTCTAGTTAGAGACCTAGAGTGGTAAGCACAAATCCAAGATGCGATAGGAATCTGATAAATCATCTCTTTATAAGAAGTCTATAGTCCAGAAGAGTGATGCTGCTTTTTATTGGATTTGGAAGAAGGAACATCTTTTCTTTAGCCAAACTTAGCATATGAGCTCTATGCTTAGAATGCTCAGAATATAAAGATCTGCAAACGACGCAAGGTGAAATTTCGATTTAGAAACCCCTTAGAAAGGTAACTTCAAATAGGGCCGTGGTGGCACATGCCATTAGTGCCAGCACTTGAGAGGCAGTGGAAGATGGACCTCTGAGTTTTATGCTATAGAACGAGTTCCAGGATATCCAGGGATACACAGACAATCCCTACCTCAAAAAACAATGCAAAAAAACCACTTCAGATTCTAGGAGCCAAACCCAGTCAGTGGCTTCAGATGAGGAAAATCAAAGCATCTGTTGCTACACTGAGTTTTCATCAAGAATTCCTCATTCAGGAACAATAAGTATCACAAAAGAAGTGTCCCCTACCTCTTCTCTTTACTTTATTTTTGTTTCTTTAAATAAATGGATGCCTTATCATTTTTCTTCTGGTATTCTTAGGTTTCTGTGAGAATTATCTATTAATCTGACTGTAAATGTACTTCTTTCTATTGATACCGTTAGCTATACCTTTGCATATATCTCATATATACATCTATATTCATATGTGAGTAAGTGTACTTGTATATATGTGGGCTGTATATATGTATATTTGTTCCAATATATGTTGGTAGTTTGCTATTGTTTTAGCCAAAAAAAACCCTTTACTTTTATATACATTGAATTTCAGGTGGTGATGAGACCATCTCTTATTTTCAAATATTTTTAAAACTCGTATTTTTTTAATTATTTGATAATTTTATACAATGTATTTTGATTATGTTTATGGGCCTTCTCTAACTCCTCTAAGAGTCACCCCTACCTGCATACTTCCCCAATCTGTTGAGTTCAATTTGTGCTTCCCAAATACTCTTGGTTGTGTGGCTATTTCCTCAAATATGGTCCACTTACCAGCAGCTACATCCTTGAGGAAAATTGACTCCTCACCTAGCAGCTCTTTATTGCCAATTGCGTCTCAGATAGGCGGTAGAACCTTGTGACTATTTCCCTTCTCTATTCTTAGATTCTGTGTTGTTTGAATTTGTGGAAGTCTTGTGCACAATATAACAACCACTGCAAATTTATCTGTGCAATTGCCCCATTGTGTTCAGAAAACACTGTTTCTGACAAAGTCCCACAACTGTTGGCTCTCACAGTCTTTTTCTAACCTTCTTCCCAATGAACCCTGAGCCTTGTGAGGAGGAGATATGATATAGATCTTCCATTTAGGGCTGATTATTCCCCAATCTTTTATTCTCTACACTTTGGCCAGTTGTGTATCCCTGTGTTAATTACGGTCTACTCCAAAAAGAAGCTTCTCTGAAGAGGGTTGAGAGATAATAGTAATCTATGAATATAAGTGATAAGTCATTAGAAATTGGTCTGAGAATGTCCATTTAGTAGAATAAAAGCAGTAGACCCTCCCCTAGGGCCCGTCCATCTGCAGGTTCTTGGTTCTGTTAGTAGTGCTAGCTTGTGCAGCAGGCCTTCAATCCAATCAAAACTGTGTGATTACTCCCATGATTTTCATGCTATCTCTGCAACAGTGGGCATATTTTGCTAAGCCAGTCATTATTATAGCTCTCAGGCTTCAAGGCTGGATTAGATTGATGACTTCTCCTACTCCCACCCATAATAACTCGCCTAGCAGCTTGCATCACTGTTAAAGCTAACCAGTAGGAATGAGAAATTTTAGTCAGTGCCAGCTTTATTTTTCCATGTTCTATCACTCAAGTGTGTGATATCTTCAGCAATGGGAAGTCTTACTAAATGATAATCAAGAGCAATGTCAATAATCTATAGTGTTTGAGAGTCTATAGAACCCCTCTGGTCAGCAATTAGAGAAGAGAGATGACTGTTCTAATGCTGTGAAGATACACAATGACTAACACAGCTTTTATAACAGAAAACATTTAGTTGGGGGCTTGCTTAGAGTCTCAGAGGCTTTACTTAGTCCATTATCATTGTGGAAGGGAGCATGGCAGCAAACATGCATGGTTTTGGAGAAGTATCTGAGAACTATATCGAGATCCACAGGTCGAAAAAAGAGGGAGGTGTCTAGTGTGGGTTTTGAAACCTCAAACCCCACCCTCCAATGATGCAATTCCTTGAACAAGGCTTCATTTCCCAATCTTTCTAATCCTTTCAAATATTTGTTCTCCTTTTCTCCTTGAATTATACATTTTATGTTTTTCTTTGTCCAGCTTGATCTTTTTCATTATAGATCAATCTAAGAGTATAAAGATAACCACATGGGAATCAATACTAGGCTGTCTTGAAATCTTTGCCAATGCCATTACCAACACTAAAGACCCTTTGAAAAAAGTGATATGAAAAACTACTACTGTAGAATTTTTTAAAGTACATGCATCTAAAAATATAAAAAGTTCAACTTAGCTTCTAGTGGATGACAGTGCCTATACCAGACACCACATGCTGGCAGTTTAAAAGTCTCATCTCTTGAATGGTTCACCTCTCATTTTAAGTTGTATACATAACATTTTTCTTATTTCATCTTTTTGCTGTGAGAAGCAGTTACTTTGCTGTAATTATTAAACTGGGATTGGACATTTTTCAAGTGTTCCAATCTTTCACATTAGGTAAGTTTCCAGGATTTTTATTGGGATACTTCAGAAAAAGAGTATATTTCTGATCAATGGGCTCTGACTGCAAAATATATTTTTTCCCAATTTGTTGGGGTAATCTCTCCTGGGACACTGAATCCACATTAGAGAATTCAAAGACAGATTTTTTTTATTGTTGTTGTTGAGTCTTAAATTACTTCACTCTGAGACTAAAGTCTCCTTTGGCTGGTATCTATAGAACTGTTAAGAATTTAGAAATCAATAAAATGTGATTTTAGGCTCGAATACTTATTATCACCTGCACTTAAGGCTGGAATATGTATATATGACAGAAGCATAGATTAACTTCTGCCTCAGCATTGGCAATTTGTATTGTGTAAGGGATTTTTTCATACTGTCCTTGAATTTTCTCTGTCCATCTCAAATTATGAGGCTGAGATAATATATAAAATTCCATGCAGGTTTTATTTCAAATACTTAATGATGAAATATGCATTGTGAAACTTTCTTTTTGTTTTTAAAAGATGTTTATTTTCTGTTTTTCTCATAGTACAAGCTTTATTTGATCCTCAAGCAGAAATAGCCAGATTTTATACTTTTTGCTTTTGAAAAATGAAATAATGCTCTTTATTTCTTTCTCTCTTATGCTTGTTGTGCCAACATATATTTCAATATGAGATTGTAAAAACAAAAAGCATAAAAGACAAGAAGGCAAGGTACTATTATATCCTCTCATTCCACCATGCAAATAATGCTCATTCTTCTCTGCCTTGTCCAACTACATAGAAGAGTTGTTGACAAGATTTTATTGCCTGCAATGCAGAAATCTCAGATGACCAAGCCTTTTATTACGGTCTCTTTGAAGATAGGCAAAGAACCCTTCAATTTTTAGAATCAGAACTGCCCAAAGAATATTATTTGGCAATGGAAAAGTTATTAGAGAATAGGATAAGTATATATTTTTAAGTTGAAATATATTTATAATATATGCTTGAATAGAGCAGAAAAGTAAATGAGCATAATATACAACGTATAAAATGTGTTCTTTATCCAGAGGCAAGAATTATACATACATACATACATACATACATACATACATACATACATACTACATGCACACATACTGCATACTGCATGTAGTATGTATGTATGTATGTATCTATCTATCTATGTATCTGTTTATCATCTATCTATAGTGAGTATGTGTCATTGAATCTTTTTGTTTGTTTGCTTTTGTTTTTTGGCAGGGAGCAAAGGGGGTTTTTCTTGGCTACAAATTCTTGTCATAGTCTACGATGTAGGCAAACCAGTACAGAACAAGAACCTGGAGGCAGAAACTTATAGGCAGTAACTGAAGCATAATGATGAATGCTGCTTACTGGTTTGACCCCCAAGATTTGTTCAGCCTGCTTTCTTGCACACCTCAGAACCATCTACCTACTGAATGGTGGCATCACCCATAGTGGCATGGACCTTCCCACAGCAACCATTAATCAAAAAATGTCCTACAGTCTTGTCTTCAGAACAATCTGATAGGATCATTTTTTCAACTAAGGTTCCCTCTTTCCAGTATTATATTATTATTATTATTATTATTATTATTATTATTATTATTATTATTAGGGCAAACATGACCAAGTGAGATTCTGATAGAGGTAACCTTTGAGTACTTTTTGAGTACTTTTGCTTCTGAGGTGAGATACATTGATAAGGCCTAATCTAAAATAATTTCACATCTTCTGTAGTTTTATAGTATATATGTATGTGCATATGTGTGTGTACTATGTTTGTGTATATGTGTGTATGTAATGATTAATTAAAACAACAAGGAATAGAGATATTTCAAAAGATTATACCCTTTGTTTTCAAATTTGCAAGTATACCAGAATTAAAGTTAATAGTTTAAAGAAAGGTCAGCTATTTAAGGGTCAGTCACTTTAGCCATCTGTGGATCTGTCCATCATAGCTCTTTCCCTGAAAGTTAGCTAACAGACACTATCTACTACTCTTTTTTTTTTTTATTAGACAAGACAAATTTTATTTAATGCTATTTCAAACATGTCTATAAGGTACCAAAAACTTTTAAACATACAAATTATTCCAAAGCAAGTTATATAATTAAACCATCAATATTTTTAAAACATTTTACCTGTCTTCAACATAAAGCATCATGCTTGATTCAATATCACAGACCCAGTACACTGGGACACATTAAACATGTAAGAATAGAGCATTTCAAACTTCTGACTTTTTTTATGTTTACTTTATTTACATTTTAAATGGAAGGACCCATGGTGCTGGCCACATATGTGGCAGAGGAAGGCCTTGTTGGCCATCAGTGGGAGGAGAGGCCCTTGGACCTGAGGGTGTTAGATGCCCCAGTGTAGGGGAATGCTAGGGAGGGAAGACAGGAGTGGGCAGGTGGGTGGGGGAGCACCCTCATAGAGGCAGTGGTAGAGGGAATGGGATAGGGGATTTCTGAAGGGAAGACCTGGAAAGGGGGAAACATTTGAAATGTAAATTAAGTAAATATCTACTATTCATTCAAATATCCAGTTCTGAAATCTGGATTTTTTTTTTCTGGATCATTGAAATTTAGAATCCAGAAGCCAACATGTAGCTAGCCAGCTGGGTTGATGCTCTGTGTCTCCAATCTAGACTTTCCAGAGGTTGTTGAAGTCCTTTACCTGTTTGCAGAAATCGTTGCTCTCCTAAGCCACGAACTGGTCAAACTTGAGTTCAATTTTTCTCTGCATTAACTTACAGTCATTGATTTGTTCATATTTTATTTCTTTTTCAAGAAGCTTCAGCCTACCTCATTATAGGAATGTTCAGTAGCCCTACAGTATACCCAAGTCATCTGCTGAGTAGATGTTGTCATGAAGAAGGTTGAACCCAGGCACACTGACTAGGACTCACACATTCACTTAACATGTGTTCTTTGCCAATAAAAGGCCACATACTTTGTCATAGCAAGGATAAGTAGTAGTATTTATGTATGTCTGTTAGCCACATAATAAAGTAAGAACCTGATTTTTATGGAATGCTGTTATTTTTTTAAAAAAAATTTACCATGTATTCTCTGGTTTGGGAAAGTTGAAGTTATTGCTACAAATTAGCATTCTGGAGCCTTATCCATGGGTTAATCTATAGGCCAAGTACATAATGACTGATTCAGTATTATATGGTGAACAATAACTTATAGCATTAATTTCATAGGGGGTTGCCATTATTAGAAGTATGGAAATCAAGTTAATTATCTACACCTTTAATAATATTCAGCTTCCTACCAGATATATTAGTAACTCAGTATTGTATGGATACTATAGAACACCCTTTGCCAGAATTACTTCCATCCATCCTCCTGCCTCAGCCCCCTGACTGTGTGCCTTCTTTATATTCTCTTTTTAACAAAATAACCCAACCACTTTCTGCTAGAAATCCAAGAATCATTATTAATTTATTCTTATTTATTCATTTATTTATTTATTCATATTGATGTCTAAAGCCAATCACTATTCAAATATTCTATGCCTAGATCCTCTGAGAATAATTTACAAATAACATGTATCTGTGATTGTCATTGTAGTGACTAGAATATTTTATTTTACAAGCGAGATAGTTGTTTCATTTGAATGAGTATTGTCATGATTGGCAATCACCAGGACTGAGGCAAACTAGAGAGTAGCACATAGAAAGGCAGGATCATTGTCTTCTAGTATTTCATGGGAAGTCAGTGATCAGCATTTTTGTCATCTCTTTTGTATCTCATTCCTTCTAAGTGGTGGGTTCATTTTTATGCACAAAGTAGGATGTGATATAACTGTCTCCATTGAGCTACCTCAGGGGACTTAACATTTTGAAATTTTCTGGTAGGAGTAGACTTTATAGTCCATTGAATTCAGTGTTTTCCCCTTTGTGTGATAAATACTTTATTCACTATAAAATTAATGCTTCTCATGACTTGATTCTTTTTAAGTGATATGAGAAATAGTTATTAATGTTAAACTCTTCAGAGTAGGTAAACAGCTTTAAAAGTCACCTACAATTTCAGTCAAGGAAATTAGTCTTACTGCTATATGTTTTGGTGTGGGTGGGGGTTGTGATCATTGTACATTTATGTGAAAGGTAAGAAAATTTTATTTAGTTTTCTTTCTAGCATTGTCTAATAGCCCTAGGATCGTTAGAGAGTGGGAAAATCACAGCTGAAATTTTAGTGGTATCTATGGGAGCATCAAAGAATAGAAAGGCTAGTGACTGGCAGTTTCCATGACAACAAGAGAATTTTTTAGGCTAGAAAGATGTGTAGGTTACACCATCAAATGTGCCAGAGTTTGGTCTCCATGACGACAGCAGTGTGAATGGGGAAATGTATGCTTGTGAGATTTTGTTTTAAAAGCCTGATGGGTTATTTTAGAAGAAAATCCTTGCCAAATCAATATCTTTTCTATTTTGTTTCACCTAAAAAACACAGTCAAAATAAGAAATTCTGTTTGTTTCAGTACTTTGGAGAAAGTGATATTTTGAATATTTGTATTGTAAAAGACATTACTGATTTTAAAATCACTTTTTTGGCAATATTTCCAAAATAGACAACCTAGAGAATACATTTTTAAAGATACATTTAGTTTGTAACTTCAACATTTATCTCAGGGAACAGTACTTCCAGGGATGAAAGAATTACAAAGTTATTTAAACTTCCTAGTGTTTACAGACATAAATCCACTACCAGAAAGTATAGCATATCAAACCTATATACCTGTGCCTCAAGAGACAGGTATACAGTATTACAGGATTACTACAGTAGTCCCAGGATAGAAGAATACTTAGTATAATTATCACCTGAGCTGGTCCCCTGCTTCAGTTTGTAGAGGCTTTGTGTGAATTTTTCTTGCTTCTGTGTTTTGGAATCTCTAAATCGTGGGAAGGAAATCAATCTGACTTTAGTATACTGTGTGTAACTGAGAACATGTATGTTTTACTGCAGGCCCACCTCAACCATAGAAATAATCACTTGGCAAACACCTAAGGCTGGAGATACCTTGTGGCTGGATTTGTCTTGATTTCTTGGAGAGTAGGGGGTGGGGGGTTGTTGCTTGGTAAAATAGATTTGTTTGTCCTAGTGAGGAAATGTAAAGTTTGTAAAACTGTAAGATTTAGGAAAATGTAAGGGACCACAGGACCAGCTGAAGACAAACAGCCGCTAGAAGGAATTAGAACACCTTGACTAGAAGGGACAAGAGGAAAGATGCCACCCCAAAATGGGGAAAGGGGAATTATCAGAGATGGCCACCTGACTAGAGCTGCAACCTTTCAATCAGAAACGCAGAAACCAGCATCAGTCACAGAACAGTAGCTAGAAGAGTACCAGCCCTGCCACTGCCTTCTCAGTGCTCAGTGGTATGTCTCATCAGTGAACCCAGCAGAAGCTGACATACACAGATGGCAGTAGATGTAGTCCACATAGGTTGATCTCAGATGAAGAGGAGGGGGGAAAGATAGAGGGAAAGGCATTAGAAAGAGGAAAATATGTAGTGTGTCAGAAATGACATGGATCCCACAGTGTCAAGAATAACAACTTTATACACATATGCATGTATGTATGTCTATGCATGCTGGTATGCATTGAGAGTTGTTGCATGTGGCTTTTGTTACCCCACCTAGGGCCCTGGGCAGACCACACTACCAGCCCCTGCCCAGAGAATATTGGATCCACCGATGAAAAACACAGATGGGCTTAATTGTTAGGTATCTCCAATCTACCACGGCTAGCGTGCCCTTCCTAGTACTCCCAGTTCAGCATCCTAAAACTGCCCTCAACTTCAGTTGCTCAGCCACCTCCAGTCCCAGATCAACACCCAACCTCCTGCCTGGAGCAGTGGCCTGGCTGTTCCAACACATGGCTGGTTGGCTTTTCTCCCTCTGAAGCATGGTAGAAATTCCTTTCCTCTCCTTGCATCTTCCCGCCTTCCCGGGTACCCAGAAGTCCTGCCTATTCCTTACGCCCAACAATTGCCCCTGGCAACTTTGCTGATAGATCAAGAACCAATTGGGTAACAGGACCTTAGCATCAGACCCACTCCCTACAAAGAGTGGTATAAACAATACTGTACATTTAGAGCAATCATTATTTTTGTAATATATCAAAAATTTGAACATTATTAATATAAAATATTAATTAAGGTCTTTTTTTTAAAACTGATTTTCATTTCTCTATAGTTGATAACCACATATCTAATTATCCATTTACAGTATGCAGTTTGGGGGGAGATTTTAGTAAGTAAGCTAAATATTTTTATATTTATTTTGTGTATGTGTGTACTTCTTTGTGCATGTATGTGTGGGCATGTGTGCATAGGTCAGAGCCCCACTTTGACTTTTATCTCAGTCAGGCCCCATATCATCATCATCATCATCATCATCATCATCATCATCATCATCATTTGAGACAAGGTCTTTCAGTGAACTGAGAGCTCACGTATTCACCAAAACTGGCTATCCAGCAAGCTTCAGGGATCCTCCTGTCTCTGCATCCCCAGGGATGGACTTTTAGGCACATGATGGAGCATCCTGTGAGTATTGATGATTGAACTCAGTTCTCCATGCTTGTTTAATAAGCACATTATTAACTATGCAATAACTAGGCAAGCTGTGTAGTCCTCATAGTCCTCCTTTCTAGAGAGCAGAACTATAGCCTTGAAATGCTCATCAAAATAGCAGTGAGCATTATTTTAATGTTTCCCCTCTACCTTCAGGTCAGATGCACAAACTGAGTGAATCCAATGCTCACGTCAATGCCTGATGTTAGGGATGTAGGGAGAACTACAAAGCCTGTCTTGGTCTATGAGTTATTTAGTAGAATGATTTAGTAGAAAAAGAAACTCTATGTAAGTGACTCTAAATATTAAAAGAGGTATGTTATAAAGTGTAAAAAGATACTTTGGTGACTCTAAATTCAATGGTTTTTTCTTTTTTAAATATCAGAATGCCACTCTTTTGAGAGTTACGCTATACAAGGGTCAGGCAAAAGTTTTCTGTTATTTTATCCTCTTACAGTAGTGGATCTTCTTGTGTCTATAGGCCACACACTTACCTTCTTCTATGTCTGTAAGTTTGGTTATATATAGCATCACTAATTTTTTCTTCTTTCTGCTTGTGCATGCATATACACAGTGCTTAGAATGAACACCAAGTTCATGAACATAGCACACCAAAATCCTGCTACTGAGCTCGATCTCTAGTTAGATGAGAGTCACCAGGTTTGAACTTCAGTTGTGCTTCTTTCAGAAAGTATCTGCTGTCTATTAACATTTACCACTTTCTGAGTGTTAGGAGCTCAATGACATGATGTATAAACTCTGTTTTATGCTGCAAGACGCTATGCAGGGAAAGCAGAGATTATGTGTTGCTTCTATATATGCTTGATTGGTTCTTTTAATCCAGGCACCTTATGCTTTCTGTTCCTCTTTTTACATGTGTGTAAGATCCTGTCACTGAGTATGATAGCAGTCCCAGCTCCTTATTTTTCATTCTCTCTTTATTACCTATGGTCAAGGTACATAACTTCTCTAGAAAGTTCTAAGCAGGGTATACATTCACCAAGCATCCTCTTGGCTGAAGGTCAGAGCCTACTCACTCAGGCAGATTCTAAGATACTAAAGAGTACCAAATAGAACCATGGTTCAAACAGTAAAACCAAATATTGAAAATAAAATACTTAAGAAAATCACTATTCCCTGTCTCCTGACAATATTATTCCCTTTCTACGCATGTACTATTACATTTTCTAAGAAGTAGATATTTCGCCTTCCTCTTCACTGGAAAAAAAAAAAACCCAGATTTCCTTCAGCAGAGGAATGGATACAGAGAGTGTGGTACATTTACACAATAGAGTACTACCCAGCTATTAAAAATAATGACTTCATGAAATTCACAGGCAAATGAATGGTACTAGAAAATATTATCCTGAGTGAGGTAACCCAGCCACAAAAGAACACACATGGTACGCACTCACTGATAAGTGGATATTAGCCCAAAAGCTCAGAATACCCAAGGTACAATTCACAAACCACTTAAAGCTCAAGAAAAGGGAAGACTAAAGTGTGGGTATTTCAGTCCTTCTTAGAAAGAGGAACAAAATACTCATGGGGACAAATATGGAGACAAAGTGTAGAGCAGAGACTGAAGGAATGGCCATCCAGAGACTGCCTCACCTGAGGATCCATCCCAAATACAGTCACCAAACCCAGAATCTATTGTGGATGCCAAGCAGTGCTTGCTGAAAGGAGTCTGATAGAGCTGTCTCCTGAGAGGCTGCCAGAGCCTGACAAATATAGAGGTGGATGCTTGCAGCCAACCATTGGACTGAGCCAGGGGTCCCTAATGGAGGAGTTAGAGAAAGGACTGAAGGAGCTGAAGTGGTTTGCAACCCCATAGGAAGAACAGCAATATCAACCAACCAGACACCCCACCCCATCCCTGAGCTCCTAGGGACTAAACCACCAACCAAAAAGTAGACATGGAGGGACCCATGGCTCCAGCTGCGTATGTAGCAGAGGATGGCCTTGTCGGGCATCAATGGGAGGAAAGGCCCTTGGTCCTGTAAAGGCTTGATGCTCCAGTGTAGGGAAATTTGAGGACATGGTGGCAGGAGTGGGAATACCTTCATAGAAGCAGGGGGAGGGGAGATGGGATGGGGGGGGTGTTCGGAGGGGCATTGGAGGGGCATTGAAAATTTGAAATGTAAATAAAGAAAAGATCCAATTTAAAAGAGGAATTTAAATTGGTTAATTTCTGATACTACATCAATCACATAATCTTTTTTTTTTTTATCAACTTAAATAAACTTAACTAATAAATAAAACTTAAGAGCAACCATTTACAAACTACCTGGTCTATCTCTCCACTATACCTTCCTATGGACGTGTGTTCTACTACTTGTAGATGTACCAAAAGTAAATATAGAAGGTAAAATAAATATTATATCTAAGTTGGGAAACAAAACCCTTCCTCAGAGTCTCAGTATTGAATTACTCTTAAGATAAATTAGTAAAAAAGTTAGGCCTTGGGACCTCCCCTTGAGCTGGATCCCAGTTTGGGTCTGTCACTGGACCTCCTTTTCCTCAAGCTCTTCTCCATTTTTGTTCCTGCAGTTCTTTCAGACAGGAACAATTCTGGGTCAGAGCTTTTGACTGTGGGATAGCAACCCCATCCCTCCACTTGATGCCTTGTCTTTCTACTGGAGGTGGACTCTATAAGTTCCCTCTCCCCACTGTCGGGCATGTCATCTAAGGTTCCTCCCTTTGAGTCTTGAGAGTCTCTCACCTCCCAGGTCTCTGAAGGTCCCCCTACCTCCTACCTCCAGAGTTTGCCTGTTTCCATTATTTCTGCTGGCCCAGCAGGCCCCAAGGCCTGACACTATTACTGATGCAATGGTGTGCTTACAAACAGGAGTCTATCATGACTGTTCTCAGAAAGATTCAACAAGTAGCTGAAAGAGTCAGATTCAGATATTTATACCCAACCAATGGACAGAAGCTGGTGACCCCTGTGGTTAAATTAGGGAAAAGCTGGAATAAGCTGAGGAGGAGGAGGGTGACCCTGTAGGAGGACCAGCAGTCTCAACTAACCTGGACCCCCGGGATCTCTCAGACACTGAGCCACGAACCAGGCAGCATACACCAGCTGGTAAGAGGCCCCCAACACACATACAGCAGAGCACTGCCAGGTCTGGACTCAGTCAGAGAAGATGTATCTAACCCTCAAGAGACTGGAGGTCCCAGGGAATGGGGAGATCTGGTGGGGTGTAGGTGAGAGAGTGGGGACATCCTCGTGGAGACAGGGGGAAGGAGGTATGGGATGTGGAACAGTCAAAAGGTGGACCCAGAGACGGATAAAGTCGAGACTGTAAAAATGATTAAAGAATACATTTTAAAAAATCAGACTGTCTTTCTAATTGTCATTTGGGGATAAACATATATTGTTATAATAGTTTTGTTGTAGTATATAAGTGCTCAGCATGGGAGTGGATCTTAAATCTGGATGCAGATGAGAATTGTGAAGATTTTTTTAAAAATCTAAAATAATCAAACCTATTTCATCTGGTTTAAGATCTGATTCTGATGGCTAGAAATCACTGGAGTACAAAAGTTTTTCATTCCTAGTTAGATTTGAATTGTTAAATCCAAAGAAATACTTGATCAAATGTTATTCATTGAATAAAATAAGCTTATATTCACTCATATGTCAAATGTACCTAACCTCAAAGATGTTTTATAACCCAGCAGGAAAGCCACTCCCCTTCCAACACTTCCCATATACACTCTCAAGTAGATCGCCTGCTTTTCTTTGTTTCATATGTGTGTGTGTGTGTGTGTGTGTGTGTATACACATTCATATAAACATACACATATACAGACACACATACACAATCTAATGAATCCCTTTGTATTGTTTGTGTGTATTTTGGTTCAGGGTAGACCACTCTGCATTAGACACTCTATAACAGGGCTTATCCCTGGCAGAGGTTAATTCTCCTTCTCCCAGCAGTCATTAGTTGCCTGTATTTCACTATCTAGAGATGGGATCCCATGGAATCTCCCTCTTTTGTCTTAGCATGACCACTGGTTTTTCTTAACAGAAATTTCCTATAATGTGTTTGATTATAACAATTTTACACATATTTTTTATTATACATTGTTCTTGTTCTCCCCAAGAACTGCCCTTCCCCCTTCCTAGTTCTCCTGCATTGCTCTCATTTCTCCTCCCAGATAGACCTTCTGCTCACCACATATGTTCTAATTCCTTTCTTATTTCCAGCTTTCTCTTCCAGCTCAGTCTTTTTCTATCTTCTCTTAGTCCCAATTTACTTCAGTGTCCTATACACATGCACACATACAATGTTTATACAATTCAACATATATACACACACATACATGCATGCACACACACGCACATACACATAAGAGAGAGAAAGAGGAGAGACAGAGAGACAAACACAGAGAGAAACAGGGACAGAGAGATCAGAGACAGAGAAAGAGAAAAAAGAGACACAGAGAGAAGG
>JADRCH010000081.1:4865512-4934702 GCA_019843965.1 Rhynchomys soricoides | reverse complement strand
TACACACACACCACACACACACACATACACACACACATACACACACACACACCACACACACACACACATATACACACACACCACACACACATACACACACACATACACACACACATACACACACACACACACACACACAGAGAAAACATATATATACTACCTCTAAAAATACAGAATATCTGTCTTTCTGAGACTGGCTTTTCTGCATAAATGATTTCAAGTGGTTGACTCCTTAGAGTCTGTGCATGAATGGAATTAGCATAGAGAATGAAAATGGAAATCCATAAATGAAAACAGATTGGTAAAACTTGCAAAGATGCAAACAACATCTAGCATTCCAGTAACTGCTGACTAGAACTACTAAGAGACAGCAGGGGAATCCTTGGAAAACAGTGCAGAGTCCACACTCCCAGGAAGGCAGCAAGGAATCCTTGGAAAGCAGTGTGGAATCCACACACTGAGCAGAAATAGCCTGCAAAGGGTGCTGTGCAGGTGGCACGCCAGGTCACATTGTATTCTGAATACGTTAAATGTACAGAAAACAGTTGTGACATTATATTGGTTGGAAGAAAATGGAGGGATGAAAATTTAGAAAACCCTTTTGTATCATGAGTATGTCTTTAAAATGTACATAATTTGTATTAACAGACCAATGGCTTAGGGATTCTGAAGAATACAGAAGTATTCAGAATAATTTAGCATAAGTAAACAAATTAATTTATTTGGTTATCTTTTATGACTAGAATTTTTCAATAACTAGAAAGTCTGCCCAATAACTTCACTTCCTGTAATTTACCACCTGTGTGATCTCACTGTCTGAGCTCTGTCTGCTCCATCATAGAATGGGTAGAGGACTGACTCTGGAGATTTAACCTCTTTATATAGACAAAACTTGGGTTTGGCTTTATAAAATTAAATTAGAGTGAAATTAATATTTCTCATTGCTTAGAAGTCCTTGTCAATAGAGACATTACTCTCTGTGCAGTGTGGCTCTTTAGTGTGATTCCCAGTTCTATTGTTCTGCATGCTTACCTACAACAGCTATATTGAACAGAACTTACTGATGAGTCTCATGTATATCTTGTTCTGAATAATTATATTTTGTGAGAAAATAATGCAGAAAAGCAATTTCCCGAAGGAAGAGAGTGTTCTCTGAGGAGAAGACAGGAACAGAACTCTGAAGCCAGACAGTCACGAAACAAAAGAGCTTTTGTCTTCTGGCTAATGTAATGTGATTACAGTTTCTTTACTAGTTGACTGTTGTATGCATGTCTTATCTTCCTGTTGGACAGTTAACAGGTTATTTAAGATTTAGTCCCGGCAGTGGTGGTGCATGCCTTTAATCCTAGCACTTGGGAGGCAGAGGTAGGTGGATTTCTAAGTTCGAGGCCAAGCCTGGTCTACAGAGTTGAGTTCCAGGACAGACAGGGCTACAAAGAGAAACTCTGTCTCAAAAAACCAAAAAAAAAAAAAAAAAAAAAAAAAAGATTTAGTCCTATTTTAATATTTACTATTGAGTATTTACTATTTAAACATTTAGTATGCAAATACTTAATATTTAAACTTAAGCACACAGAAATTCTAATTTCACTATTGATAAATTTCTAAATAGAAAGGCACATGTTAAATTACAACAGTGTCTTTTGGTGGTCATTGTATATATTCTATATTTTCATTCACTAACACAGAATGAATGTACATAAAATTATTTTGTACACAGAATAATACATACAATTATTAAATTAGAAAGTTGAAATTGTTTCTAAGGTAAATGATTGATTTACTTTGGTCCTATCCTAACTAAAATAATTTCATAATTAAAAATATAACTTAAAATACATTGTGGTACATTTGTGTAGTGTAATACCATATAGCAATAAAAAAATAATAAACTATACTGTGGTGGTTTGAATATGCTTGGCCCAGGTAGTGGCACTATTAGGAGGTGTGGCCTTGTAGGAGGAAGTGTGTTACAGTAAGGGTGGGTGGGATTTGAGACCCTCCTCCTAGCTGCCTGAGGATGCTGAGTCTTCTTCTGGCTGCCTTCCACTCAAGATACAGAACTCTCAGTTCCTCTACCACCATGGCTGCCTGGACACTGCTGTACTCCAGCCTTGATGATAATGGACAGAACCTCTGAACCTGTAAGCCATCCCCAATTAAATGTTGTCTTTTATAAGAGTTGTCTGTTCACAGCAGTAAAACCCTAACTAAGAGATACAACTACATGAACAACACAGATGGATCATGAAGCATATTGTTGAATGAAACTACTCAGGTAAAGAATAGTACATTCTCTATGATTCTTGAATATTTGCAAATGGGCAAAAATAAACTAGCCTATGAAATCAGGACTGAAAAATGTCTTGTTTTGTGACCTGGCTTCCTGTGGTCTTATGTGGAAGCTGCTTACATCACTGTGATCACTTGGCAAAGCTTATGAAGTTATATATATACTCTTTAATAATTTTCTGTACATGTATAAAGATTTCTATATGCAATGTAAACTTTGCATGTAAAATATCCAAAGACTGGTCCAAATAAGAATAGAATAATATTTGAAAGTCATAGTCTCTGAGATGTGATGATAAGCAGAGGGAGTCACCATTAGTGATAGAACTCCATGGTGAACTGGCTCTGGGCAAAGTCCATATCAAACACTTGTTATTGAATAAAAGCAGTTTAGTGATTGCAATGCTATTTCATCTTAAGCTTTTCTTGAGATCTTGTTTAAAGAAATATAGTTGTGAAGTTCCATGTGGCTGGTCCTGTCTTATAGAATGACTCAGTCATTTGTTTGAATGATAATGAATACTCATCTAAAGCTAAAAGGTCATTTCTTCACAGTTTTTAAATGCTCATATAATTCATCTTTGTTATGATGATCTGTTACTAATATGCTTGGTTAATAGGAACTATTCTTGCATGACCATTGCCTTAAAATTTCTACTGCTGTGATAAAACACTATGACCAATATCAACTTGAGGATGTCTTAGTTTGGGTTTCATTGCTGTGAAAAGATACCATGACCGAGGTAACTCTCATACAGGCAAGCATTTCATTGGGGCTGGCTTATGGTTTCAGAGGTTCAGTTTATTATCATCATGACAGGAAGCATGGTAGCATGTGGCAGACATGATGTTGGAGAAGGAGCTGAGAGTTCTATATTTTGATCTGAATGCAGCCAGGAAGAAGATTCTCTCTTCCATACTGGGCTGAGCTTGAGCTTAGGAGCAGCAAAGCCCACCCCCACAATGACACACTTCCTCTAACAAGGCTATAACTCCTCCAGTAAGGTTATATCTCCAAATAGAGCTACTTCCCAGGGGGCAATCTGTTCAAACCTCCGCAGGGGGTGTTGTGTTTCATTTTACAGCTTGTAGTCATTCCATGATCCAGGGAAGGGAGGGCAGGAACTGAGAGCAGGAAAATTGAGGCAGGAAATGATGCAGAGGCTGTGGAGATATGCTACTTACTGACTTGTCTCCCTCTCTTGGCTTACTCAGTTTGTTTTTTAATACACCCCAGCACCCTGCCCAGGGATCACACTATTCACAGTGGGATGAATCCTCCCATATCAATTATCAATCAAGAAAACACTCCAAGAACATAGCAACATGACAATTTTATGAAGCCATTTTTTTTTTCATTCCTCTCAGATGAGTTTGGCTTGTGTCAAGTTGACAAAAAATTAGCCAGCACAGGTGTTGTGTCTAAATTTTTATTGGGGTATTTCAGTGCAGCATGGTAGAAGAAATCTGGTAGCTCCATAAAGTCATCTGTTCAGCTCTACCACTTACCAGTTTAGCATTTGTTTAAATTTGTTATTTTGAGAAACATTTTGTAAATTAACATAGGAAAACATGGCCCAGAGTCACTACATAGTAATTAGTACTGAGTATGATTATTTTACTGAAATGTTATTGCCTCTTGAATTCCAAATTCTATTCTGTAAATCTAAACTACAGGGACAAAGATTAAAAACTAAATTATATGGTTAACATGAGAAAATAAAGAATACTTTCAAATTGAAGTGAAATGATATACTGAAATGTTCATTATTTTACTTTCAATCTCAGTGCCACTGCTTTGTGAGTAGAAATAGATTTTCCATATTTTCTTTTCTCTTCACTTGTTATACAATTAGATCTTACTGCAAATTGCATGATCCACTTTGGACCCAGGTGTACACATTTAACTTGGAGAAAGAGAATTGTCCCCATGGTGCCTAAGGAAGATGGTGAATTCATCCATTCTCAGTGAAGGTCAAAGCTTCCTATGGTAGACAATGTTGTTAGTACAAATGCATTTCTGTTGTGTCTCAATAAGATAGAGACACTGTAAAGGTCCATGATTCACCAAAGAATGACACCCCAGACTCAAATATTATGTAAATAAAAAAGAGAGTTTTGTTCTGCAGAAGTCCAGCATCACATTACCAAGACAGAGAGACACACAAGTGAGCTTGCAGGCCTGATTTAAACCACATTAGGGAATTCCAGGGTAGGTGATCTCTGTGTTATCTGTTGGGCCCATCTCTATGGACATTCATTACCAAGGTGTGGGGGCTGGAAACTTGCTTGGGAGGTCTAGAGGCTGTTGCTGAGGAAGTAGCAGAGGAAGTCTCAAACTGCTACTGACCCATTGTCCTTGCCTCAGGCCAGGTGACAGGGCAGCTTCTGAGGCCTGAACTTGTCTGAAATTGCCCAGTTCTTAGAAACAGAGATTTAGGCCTAGTCTCCCTAACTGCCAATTTGAAGCCTGCCATGGAATCAGCCAAGCCTTCTCAGCACTTGCTATTATACCAGTCAGTAAAGGAAAACGTTAATGCATCCTTTTAAACTTGTTATAAATAATAGATTGGATGAAATTACTTGAGTTATATATCCATTTGCTTGTGATTATCAACACAATAAGGTAGATTTAAAATCTTATTAAGAGATTTCACATTCATCGGCTACAAGGAAAATTATTTTTCAAACTTCCAATGGTTGTTTTTGAAATATTTAATACCATGATCTTTCTTAATCTAAAATAAAGATGCTGAAATAAAGGTACATTTATTCTGTTTCTTCTAGATCAGGGTTCTCAACCTGTGGATTGCAACCTCTTTGGGAGTTCAAATGACCCTTTCACAGGGGCTGCCTAAGACCTTTGGAAAGCATCGATATTTATATTAAAATCTATAACAGTAACAAAATTACAATTATGAAGTAGCAACAAAAATAAGTCTGTGGTTTGGGGGGAGTCACCTCAACATGAGCAACTGTATTAAATGGTCCCAGCATTAGGAAGATTGAGAACCACTATTTAAGATTAATTCAGTAAAATTTGGAATGTTCCTCATCTCTTACCACCCAATAATATAATTATAGTCTTGCCATGAGTATTTAGAAGCCACAGTTTAACAATATATTTTATTAATTCTTTTGAAAATTTCATATATTATCTTTTGATCATATTCATGCTTCTCCCTCAACTCCTCCCACATCTACCCTTCCATTCTGTACCCGCCCAGCTTTGTATCCTCATGTTTTTAAAGCCCACACAGTCATTACTGTTGGTCATATATTCTTGGTGTGTGGCCATCCACTGGAATGTGTTCAACTTACAGGGGCCACACCCTTAAAGAAAACTCTTTACCTTTAATCAGCTATTAGTTATCAATAGTTCTATAGCTAAGGGTAAGGCCCACCTTCCCCACTCTATGCTAAGATTTTGTCTGGCTTCAACCTGTGCAACTTTTATGTATGTTACCACGACACTATGAGTTCATATGTACAACTTCCCTGTTAGGTCCAGAGAACAGTTTTCTTGTAGACAATTACTACCTCTGGCTCTTACAATGTTTCCAGCCCCTCTTCCATGTTGTTCCCTGAACAACGTAGTCTTAGGGTAAATTGTAGATGTATCAGCTGTGTTTGGGCATGTCACAGTCAGTTGTTTTCTACAGTAAGGATAGTGTGGTTGTTTAGAATGTTACAAACATCTGTTACAAAAAGAAGTGTCCTTGATAAAGGGTGAGACCTGCATTCATCTGTGAGCATAAGGATAAGTATTTAGAAGGGGATTAGAAATTATACTCGTTTTGGAAAGTGGCAGTAAGTAGGTCCTCCTTTAGGGTTCATGGCCTACCTACCTCACCAGCCACGGGATGTTGGCTGGGTTTACAGTACTAGTCATGAATTTCCTCCTATTGTGCAGGCCTTTAATCCAATTACATGGTGGTTGAGTAGCCTCAAGATGTGTTACTATGGTACCCTTGGGAAAATCTTGTCACACTGATCCTTGTTGCAGTTCATAGG
This sequence comes from Rhynchomys soricoides, assembly GCA_019843965.1. Lineage (NCBI taxonomy): Eukaryota > Metazoa > Chordata > Mammalia > Rodentia > Muridae > Rhynchomys > Rhynchomys soricoides. The sequence continues at coordinate 4,928,396 of JADRCH010000081.1, read as the reverse complement.
CTTTATAGCTGTGGAGGACTGCTGGTTACATTTCTCCTTTGGCAGCTTGCATAGCACCTTTGGATACTGTGAGAGATAGTCTTCAGGGAGGAAGCTTTGAGGTCAGTTCCATCTCTATTTGACCTGTGTCTGAAGAGTGTGGTGTAATTAGCAATATTTCCTTGCTTTCAAGTCCTGGAAGGCAGCCATGGGCCACAGCAATAGCCTGTATTTTTTTGTGTGTCTCTTGGACTCTCCTTACCAAGAGGGGAAGCTTCCCATGCCTGGCACTGGGGTTTTTATTAGGTAGTCTATGGCTCTTGCAGGCAGCATTATCACTCCAAGTGTTGTAACTTCATTCAAACTACACACACACACACACACACACACACACACACACACACTCACACACACACACACACACACACATTATATAGGTATTTTTAAGTAAACAGAGAATAGTATTTCCCTAATATCTTTAGTGGTTTTACTCCTCCAGAATGCTCTCTCCCTCCTCCCCTCCCAGTTAAATCCCACCCATTTTTCCCCTTCCAAGTTTCTGTGTTCTACAGTCCCCATCTCTAGAGCTCCAGCCCCGTCCCCCATGGAGCTTCCTTTGTTTCTTTTACTTTTCTGATTTCTGCAGTTACTTCAGGTCATACACTTATATCTCTACATTCAGAGCTAGAAACCACACATGAAAGAAAGCATGTAGCAACTGTCTTTCTAGGCCTAGGTTAAATCACTCACTCTAATATTTTCCAGTTCCATTCATTTACCTGCAGATCTCATGATTTCCTTTTTCTTCACAGCTGAATAGTGTTCCTTTCTGCATATATACCTCATTTTCATTAGCCATTCATCAGTTGAGGACTGCTTAGTTTGTTTCCATTTCCCAGCATTTGTGAGTGGAGCAGCAGTGAACATGGCTGAGCCAACATCTGTGAGGTAGAATACTGAGTCCTGTGTGTAAATTCCAAGCTTGGGGTTTTAGCTGTGTATATGATAGGCTTCCTTTTAGCTGTTTGAAAGTTGTCCACACCTATTTCTATAATGGCTGCACCTGTCTGCAATTCTACCTACAAAGAATTCCCCTTCCCCACATCCTGGCTAGCATTTGTTGTTGGTCATTTTCTAGATCTTATCCATTCTGATGGGCATAAAGTGAAGTCTCAAAATAGGTTTCATTTGCATAATGGAAACTGAATGCTATTCAGGATATTTCTTAGACATTCTTTATTTCTCCTTTTGAGAACTGCATGTTTAGACCCACAGCCTACTTTAAATTGGGTCATTTGTTCCTTTTTCATTTTTGAGTTCTTTATATATTCTGAATACTAATCCCCTATTGGATGCATAGCTAGCAGACATTCTATCCTACTCTGTGGGGTTTCTATTCACTTGGTTGACTGCTTTCTTAGCTGTCCAGAGGCTTTTTAGTTTTATGAGCTGTCACTTGTCAATTGTTGGCTTTAAATCCTGAATAAAGGAAGTCCTCTTTAGAAAGTCTTTTCCTGCACCTGTCTTCTGAGTACTGCCAATGTTTTCTTGTGGCAGAGCAGTTTCAGTTTTTTTTAAATTATTAGTTGTTTAGTTTACTTGTTGTTTTTGTCTAATTGTCTATTATATATTATAAAGATTTGTTTTTATACGTCCCAAAGGCAGAAGATTTGTTCACTACCAAAGATTGGATATAAGAAAAAAAAATGCTTCTGAAGAGTAAATCACTGAAACCATTACATGCAACTATATTAAAGCCAGAAACATTTAAACATAAGAAAAGTATCATAAATCTGCCTTATGTTCCTTAAGTATTACCCAGCCTTGATTTATTAACTGATGTATATCTAATTAATTGAAAGTTAGGATCATTCTTTCATTGACACTGCATCTGACTTACATTTGAAGGTCTGCTTAGGGAGGTAAACAAATACAGTTTATAGGGGAGAGGAAAAGGATTTCTTTTAATGTTTTCTGCTTAAGGAAAACTAATAAAATTAGTAGACTTATAATCTTAAAACTGCTTAAATCTTGCTATGTATGTAAAACTTTTAATATTAACAAAAAAAAAAAAAAAGCAAAACTGATGATTGGTATACTGAACATTCCACGAGTCAGTGGATGAATTAAATGGCTACTATGGACCAGCATTGACTTACCAATTCATTAGCAAGGTAAAAAATCAACAGCACTTAGTGTTAAAGGGTTTTCTTTTCTTTTAATTTCTATTCAAACAGAAAAAAAAAAAGAGAGAGAGAAATTGAAGAGGAAAGGGGATAAAAAAGAAAGCTGGTTGGATTAAGACTGTAACTTGAGCTTGCAGGAACATTCTTAATCCTAGCAGTCAGGAGTAAGAGGCTGGGGATCTCTGAGTTGAAGGCCTGCCTAGTCTCATAATCTATACAATTTCAGGACAACCAGAGCAGCTCAACCGTGAGACCTTCTTACAAACAAACGAACAAACAAACAAACCTGTAGTTTGCTCAAAGCACATTATGTGTGTTTATGAAATTCTCAATCAATAAAATGACAGACTAGTTTGAAGCACACAGACCTCCTTTGTGCTGCTGAAGAGGCTTGTCTGATGTGACTGAGCTGCTCCCTGATTAAGTTATAGACAGAATGTGCATGCTATCCAAAGGGAACTCCAGGATGCACAGTATGTGAAAGTTGATGGAAGTCCTGTGATCTGTGCTGCTAAATTCACTGGATCAAATCTTGGCATAAAAACGGGAAACTCGTTTGCAAGTTATTTCTGAATCTCCTACTGTGAATATGGGATATTAGCCATAATCATTTTTTCTTTATTTTTTTGCTACTTTTTCTTTGCTTCGTATCTCAGACTCAATTTATGAACTTAGAGGGCCTCTGTACAGAATAGAGCTTTGAATTTATTGCAAGTCTGTTAATTCAAAGTTTTTAACAGCATGCTGCTCTGTGCTAGCCCTTCTACTTCCTGCTGAGAAAATGGGATAGGAGGCTATCTGAAGTCAGGCTCCCTTCTCTCTACTGGGTAGGACATTTTGTTCTTCCCTCTGCAGGACAAAAATAAAATCCATTGGGTAGAAAATTTTTCCTTTTAGTCTTTGGGATAAAGGCTTCCTTGGTGTTGCTGAGATTCATGTGGAGTTCAGGCCTAAAACTCGGCTGGCTACCAGAAAATTTTCTGATCATTTTGTTTGTCATCCAGAGATTCAGGGTAACTGTAGCTCCCTGGCACTAATGGGTTCACTCAGCAGCTGTGAAACAAGTAATCAGGCTGCGTAAATCAGCTCCTACAAGAGTGCTCGAAATCAGAGGAGATTGCACCTTTGGGTATCTCAGCACACTTTACCAACGAAAGAATTTATCCTAAGGTTGCTGTAGTATATTTAACATCAAAGTTTTCTCTTCAGATCATCATAGAGCAGGGTACAACTCTGTTCACCGGTCTTTCTTCAGTTAACGAACTTGAATGCACGATAGATTTCTTCCGGGAAGAAACTAAGATGGCAAGAGCAATGACTTCAAATATTTGACAAGGGGAAGGAACTTTATAAGGAGAATGCCAAAAGAAACATGAAGAGTAACTGAACACTTCCAGGAGCAGTGATGATACACGAGATGCATATATATTCCTAAAGGAGGTAGTTACTTCTCCAGGGAAAGTCTACCGGTAACTTAGCAACATGGGGAAATGGTTCGATCCACATCCCTCATTCTCTTTAATTTACAAAGCATTTTGTCTTTATCCTCTCATTAGATGGCCAGGCTATGAAGCTTGGAGCTGGCCTAGATCTATACGGATGAGAAAACAGGTCTGGAGAGATTGACAGGACATAGGGAAACTCCAGCTGTAGCCCCGCGTTGTTTTCCTGTAACTCCTCTTTCTATGCTATACAGTTTTATCCTAATTTTTTTTAAAAAAGTATAAATGAAAGAGAATATTGCATAAAGTGCCGCAGCAACAAATACACACTTTGCTGGTGAATTGTAATCTGGAGAAATTCAGCTAGTATCTACTTCCCTGTCCATACAGCCGAGGTAATGGTAAAATCTTCTCATGGGTTCTGAGGACTTCTGCTCTGATCCCAAGCATCTGGAATAGAAGCAGATACTCAGTGTTAGCTAGTTGTCACTGCATGAGCCGTCCCAGATGCTTGGGATGGGCTGTTGATCATACATACCAGTTCTTTCCAAGCTCTAGTCTCAGCCTAGGGTAAAGCATTGCTAGTATCTTCATAGTTTTGAAACTACTGTTTTAAAGAGGAAAAATGGATTTCAGGGATGGTGTTGACTGCATTTCTCAGAATGGTACTGTTTTGCTTATTTTCTTGTTGGAATAACGCATTTGCAAAACTGAAAGGTTCTTTATTAGTCCTATTCATCACGTAGAAGTTGACATCACCATCTGACTGGCACTGCAGCCGTCAATTAAGTAGGCTTATTTGCTTTATGGAGATTCCGTTTCTTTCACTTCACATCTATTTTAAAAAATCATTTGAATTTGCTATGGCATTTTCAATGTATGAAAGTATGGCCACAGTTTATCTATTAGATGACAATCTTCACTGAAGTCATGGGACCTCCCTGGAGGTAGACATCTCATATAATACACATGCCTCCTCCTCCTCCCCCACAAAACAAGGGAAATATTGTGAATATGTAAATAGAAACTTTTATGCCCTTGACCTATAATTCCATGGAAACAACAACAAAAATAAACAAAAACAGGAGGATGCTATCTTAGGGACATATTTTAAGGTAACAACTGATGGAATCTTTAGTGTACTGACGCAGGTACAATAAGTCTGCTGGGTCACCCCACAAGCAAACTGGTTATGATGGTGTTAAGGTATGGGTGTTGGGTTTTTTCTCTCTCTTTCTCCTGCTCACACCATAGCTGACCTTTCTCCACACTTGTACCCCAAGGCCCCAGCAATCATCAGTACCACTGGGGCTCAAGTGTGGTCCCACTCTTTCTCAACCATGGTCCTCCACACTCAAGTCAGTGTTCCTCATCCCTCTAACTTCGTTTCTCATGTCTTCTCAGGAAGCAGCAGTAGGTACTTGGGGATGCTCTTTTTCAAATAATACCTTTTCTTTAATGGCAGAGAGGAAATGAACACAAGCTGTGGAGCTGTAGCATTATTTAAGGATTCTTACCTTGTGCTCGGCAGTCCTAGGATCTATATTTATAAATATCTTCTGGGGCTCAACTTTTGAGAACCTCTTCTAGTTGACTTTGTCACATTTCATTCAGTTTCAACTGTTTAAGTAGGACCTCGGCTATGCCTTCCTGTTAACCATGAGACTCATCCCCTCCCATGGCTATCCAGCCTTTTCTCTTTTATTTCTTTCATAGCACTTATTACAAGAGTGTTGCATCCAGTATTTGGCTATTGACTTATTGACCTCAAGGGGAGCCTTTTGGGAACACAAACTCCCTCCCTCTCTTTCCCCTTCCTCCTCTCATTCATATATCTATCTATCTATCTATCTATCTATCTATCTATCTATCTATCCTTGCCATAGTATCCTCATTAACACAGCAGGTACCACATATTAATCTGATGAATGAAATAGAGCATTATTCCCACTTCCACAGTCAGAGACACATCTCAAGTTAAATCGTGAGCATTGGGGCTGCACTGATGGCTCAGCAGTTAAGAGCACTGGCTATTCTTCCAGAGGTCCTAAATTCAATTCCTAGCATATACATGGGGCCTCACAATGCTCTATAACTTTAGTCCAGAGGATCTGATGCCCTCCTTCGTTGTGCAGACAGATATGCAGACAATGTACCCATATACATAAAATGCATAAAGAAATAAACCACCTAATGATGAACTTCAAGCCACGTATGTAGAAGGTGATGGAAACAAGTGAGGATGCAGGTTTGTTTGTTTGGGTCCCTTCTAAACTGTGATACAACTTTCTCTGCTCCAAATATGACAAGGATGAATCTTATTAAATAAATAGCTTATGATACAAATCTCCAAGAAATATATTTTGGTAATTTGCACACTTCAGTATCTCTAAAGTCATAAGTATAGTTTGCTTTTTTTTCTACTTGTTCAGTTAAACAAATTACATCCTATGTGTAAAACTTTCAGAATGTAAGATAAAGAGATGTTGAATGCAATCAAGTTAAAGAAAACATTATTATATGATGAGAAATCATATGGACATCAATCCCAACATGTAACACAGACAAGAAAAAATAGTAACAGTGTAATCAAGAAACAATACTTGGCTATAATCTTTGTTGGAACCTGGGATCTCTTAGTAGGAAGACAGAACTCAGCCAAAACCATACTATGACATGATTTGATGTAAGAAAACTTTATCACCAGTAGGATATTAACAGGTAGACTGCCTGTTTATTCCAGAGACCCAGAAGGCCCAGACCCAGAGATGTTGGAGACTCTGAAGTTGCAAGTTTGCCTGTTATCTGCCTTGAGCTAAATGACAAATGAGTTCTGCTGTTGGGAGTCCCTTGTTAGCTTATTTCCTTTCTGTGCATTCCGTTCCCCACCCCCACCCCCTGACCTGGAGCTGCTAACACTAGGTCTGTCTTCTTGTCTATGGGTCTATATTGTTAAAATCGACAGATTCCAGTGAGAAACAAGATTGTCTCTTATTATTTGGTTTCCTTTCAGAAATATAACAGTCTTTTCTCCCAGATGAATAGGTATGAACATCCATGGGATTCTTCACTGATTCAAAAAAAGAGAGATGATTCTGTGTCTTCTGTGATTCACAGTAACTACTTTGCTTAATTGTGGACTTTTCTGTCATTACGGGTCAGTAATTTCTCAGGTTGATAAAAGATGTTTTATTTAATGAGACATACTACTTTCACACTGTTAGGTATAAATATTCTTTTACTGTCTTGTCTCTGAGATCCTTACCACCTTTGCCTCCTAGGGATGAAGGTTTTAAAATCACTTCCTTGCCCCAGTTTAGCTCTGAACCTCACATTACACTCCGAGAGGATTTATAATCCTTAACTGGTTGGGCTCTGAGAAAGGCAAACAAATTAGCTACCCTTCTTCTAATGATTCTTGTTTTCTCTCTGACACCACCGGAGGCAGATGTGTTAAGGTAATCACCCCAGCTCATGTGTATCTTACCCTGACCAATTAGTGGTAGAAATGTCCAGGAGAATACCTCATTTAATTGGGTGTAGACAAAGGATGACTGCACATATCTCATATTATCTGTGAATGTTCACTTTCAATATTGATTTAGTAATGATGTATCCTAATAATGGTGGATAGACATATCAAGGGTTCCCAGGAATTCTAATGTATTCTGTCTTTGTTTTGTGAGAGCCTGGCTCATGCTTTGTGATGTTATCATATTACATCATAGGCTTTATTATTTCCCCACCCCCTCTCTTTCTTTTAGAGCATAGATGTTACATCATCTTGTTACATGACAGCCCCTCTCCCCCGTCTCTCCAATCTCACAGTTTTTCTTCATTGGCATTATTTAACAGATTTGAAAAGGAAATGAAACTTAATATGCCAAATTTGGCAATTCTATCTTTCACTTATTATGTAAATGGTTTTTTGTATAGTTATTGTATTCTAGGCTTAGGAATGCAGTAGGACTTTAAGTCTACATGGGGGTCTCATGTAATTTATGCACTAGGAGGAACAGGCTTCATCAAGCACTTAAAGTCTAGAAGATTGTGTTATGGTTATGGTACCTATGGGAACATGTACTAGGGACCTCCAGGCCAGCAAGGGGAAAGGAAAGGAAGAATTACCAGAGGAAGTTCATTGTAAGCTGAGACTTGATGAGAAAGAATGATTTAGCTTAGAAAATGTATCTTTAAAAGCTTATTTTTTTTACTCCTTTAGGCTATTGAGGTCTACTTTTGGTAAATATATTTTATATAGACATCTCAGGAAAAATTCATTTCAAACAAAAATAAAACTAGTCTTGAAGATTACCATGAGAGTTAATGTGTAATTCAAATCATAATGGTTAACACAGTGGCATGCTGATGGAATGTTGGGAGCCAGAGTTTGAATCTCATCTCTGTCGTTTAATAGCTGTGGGTCCTTGGACACACTGAGTATTGTTTTCTTCCTTTCCAAAGTTTCATTTAGTTACATAATAAAGCCTATTATTCAGGGTTCCCAAGAAGTATCTGAAAGCTAGCCATTGCATTTTGCATTTGCAACTCAGTAAGTAATGCATTGTACCAAAAGACATTTAAATTTAGTGATAAACGTTTATCTCTATACATAGCATGGCACTGGTACCTTTATCAAGATCAAATTAGCCCATGGAGCAAAGGAGGTGATGTCTATTACAACTTCATTGCTGTTTGTAGTAGCTCCAAATGATCTGAGTATGACAGATGATGTGAATATTGCTCCGGGACTCTCCGGACTCCCTATGCCAACTTTTAAAAAATCAAGACCATTTTAAATTAAGCTACAATTACATGATTTCCCCTGTCACTTCCCTCAGCCTTTCTCATGTGCCCATGTTGTTCCCTCTAGAGATCATGGCCTCTTTTTCTTCGCTTTATACACATACATGTGTGGGTGCACATGAGCATGCATACACACACATGTACACACATGAGCAGTGCATCTAAACATATAAAGACAACCTGCTAAGTTCATTTAGTGTTAGTTGTATTTACATAATTTCAAGACTGACCACTTGGCATTGGATACCAATTAGGGACTCTTCCCTGGAGAATGCTATTTCTTCTGTTCTTAGCCGTTTTTAGTTTGCTTATAGTTTTTGTCAGCTGACTTGTGTTTTTCTTTTTTGGATTGATTCATCATTTCATGGTTTTCTAGAATACATATTTCAATTCTACCTTTTCTTTATTTAAAAGCTGAATAAGATTGTTTTAAACAATGTTTGTCTTTATCCCAGAGAAGCTATTCCACGGCAAACCTTACACAGTATAACATGGGAAGCAGTCAACTGTTCAAGGTGGAAACTGAGATCCAGTGTGGGTCGCTGTATTGCCACATACTAACTTGGGTAATTTAATATCTCCAAACCTCTATTTCAATATCACTGTGCCTTCAGGGTTAATTAGGATAATGGAATATAAAGAACATTCATGCTAAGAATAGAACAATGACTAATTAATTGAACCTATAATGTCTCAATTGGACTTGGAAAAAAGCAGAACGCTCAGTCATTGGCAGGTGAATTGCTTCCTTGACTAGCATAGGGAGCAAAAGAGACTGATGATTCTGCTGCCACAGCAGGAAGTGATGCAGGAAGTGATGGTGGGTCAGCTGGTGGGAACCTGGGGATAGTAGCAGGCTTACTCTCACCTCCCTGGACATTCCTCTTACTATATCTTGACTCTTCAGTAGTAAATTCTTGGGTTCAATAAGAGCAATGTGTAAAGAATTTTACCATATGAAGATACTAACAATCTGGTCCTTAAGAGTTTTGTGGGTGGTAAAATGAATACCATTAACATTTCTGATTCTTAGGTTCTGCATCAGTGAAGTCTTCTAAGAATGGCTCTGAAGATACCTTTGTCATTTTTTTCATCTTGTTTACTTGCCTTAATGAATTAACCACTCCCTATCTTCTTAAGAAATCCCAGTGAAAGAATGCTAGGAATTCACAGACTCATATTCTTTAAACTTGGCTCTGGAGTGATCATATTTCTCTATTTAAAAAATTTGGGACTAATTTATATGTAGTCATTATCTACAGGCATATTATATATTGCCTTAGATTTCATAGTTACAAATGTTACTTAATTAGAAACATTAGCTCTAAGTCAGTATATCAAAAATGTTTTTAATTTCAATTATGACATTTTACCTATTATGTTCAGAAGTGTTCCAGTAGTCATAAAGACAGAAAATGATGTTAAATAGAAAGGATCATTCTAATGAGTAGTAGATTGAAACTTTAATTTTAGCACTATGTTTTTAGAGATCTGAGTGTATGTGTTACCTTTCTGGAGTTTGTCTTGGCCTCGTAGCAGTGCTGCCTTTCAGGGCCATGTGGGAAATAGTGAAGGAGGTAGAGTTTATAGTCACTATTATTTGGTATCACAATCATCTTGGTGAGTCTTAAAGGTGCCTTGACTTATGCATTGCTGTCTTTTAATAGACTCTTCTTCCCCTGTAGTGAGTACCTTTAGTTCCGGGCTACTGATGGCTGCAGATATATCTTCTCCATGAAGAATTGGTTTGGTAATTTTTCCTAAAAAGAAATTTTGAAATAATTTTGTAATGAGATATATTCTGTAAAGAGGCCTTGGTGAGAGACAAAGGAACATTGTCTGGCATTGGTTGATTTACACACACACACACACACACACACACACACACATGCACACATATGTAAATGACAACTTCCAGTGGTCCCCTCTGCAGACTTGACAAATGTGGCAGAGCAAGAACTAGTTGGGAGATCACAGTCTGACATTCTTTGCAATGCAGCTTTGACCAGTATGTGGTCTTAAAGCTCATCTCCTAGCTGAGCCATAGTTCTGTTGCTGCAGAATGAAGGTGCTTTACGGTGAACTCTGTGCGATTCTACAATTTCTTTTATCTCTGTTTGTGTACTTTCTTCAACTGAGCTGCAAACTAAAACTGACAAGGTTTTATTTTTCATATATATTTGAAAGTAACCAGGGAAAAATCATTAGCCTCCTAATTCATGAATGCAGATTTATTAAACAAGTGTGAGGTCATTGGTACATTTTATAAAGTCTAGGCTCTGAAAATTGCATGGAGAATAAATCATAGGAACTAGGAACAATGGAAGCAAATTACAGGCAGACATTTTGCCAGTGCTATGACAAAATTTGTGATGGTACCATCAATAAGTGAGTGGTCTAGTCTCAACAGGTGCTTGTCCATGAGTAAATACAAGATAACAGCCCTGTACTACTTCCTAGCTACTGCACGGTGTCTGCAGGTCTCTGGTGAGACAGAGCTCTCTTCCTACAGATGCTCCCTTCTAGCCAACAAATTTTTCTTATTAGCTACAAGGACAAAATATGAATCAGCCAATGCCATCAAATATTTGCAACATTAGAATAAATGATTATAGTGTCTTTTTCTTCAGACTATTCTGCCTACCTATGACCATTTAAGCTTTAAATGTATTTTAATTGAGAGTTAAAGTTTTCATATCCCATGGTCTCTCAAAATATCATAGCAACATCTCCCTAATGAGATGGTAGTTTTGTAATTGAAACAGAGATTGAAGAAGATAGTTAAGATTTGTGGATATCTATCTTCACATTTTATTCTGAAAAATCCATATATATATATACACAAAATAAGAAAACAGTATATATAGCTCTATTATGTATACAATGCAAATAAGTTAGTGTTTTGGATATCTTCCCCTTTCATTGTTTTCCTGAGAGATTTTAATTTAAACTCATTATTTTATTCAACAAAAACTGTTGTCTTAATAAGAGGATCATTAACAGCTCTAATAATCCTCTTTTAGAAAAATTTAGTTCACTTACAGAGAAGTATTAGTGCAGTGTCTGACATGATTGCAAATGTAGATAACTACACAGAACCTGAGACAGCCAAGAAGTTATTATGTGTGACATTGTGTTACTCAAAAAAAAATTGGCTTTTCCATGGTAAGGTCACAGGATTGGCACCTTTTTGTCATTTTACTACTTTAAATTTTGGAATTAGAATTATTTACAATTTGAACAGGTCTATTCTGTTCTTTTATTCCCAACTGTAGTTTCCAATGCAATGCCTAGTAGTTAAAAACCTGATTTTTTTTTCCTGTTCTTGGTGACATTAATATACCCGTTTGGTATACTAACACTTTTATCTGGTGGTTAGCACTCTTATACTTAGGATATTTATAGTACTATCTTCTCTGCTCATGAAATGATCATCAAAATGGTTTAAAAATGTTCACATTTGATTATTGTGTTAGAATAGAACTACTGATTTAGGCCAGGGCTTTTCCTTCTCTCTTACAGTATTTTTCAATGTCTCTAAGAGAAAACTAGGTACTAGTTGTTTTGAAGTCCCACATCTGAGAAAGAGAGATTAGAAAAAAATAAACGTATAAGTGATAATATCAAAATAATTATCAGCACTCATGGTTATAGTTGTGTCCCAACTATTTCCACACTTGGATGATTTACTCTTCCTTCTTTGTGTGGTGAAGGAATCCTACTATTATATACCAGGCACTCTTCTTGAGGCTAGGATGGAGCAATGAGCAGCCCCCCCAATTCCTTCTCTTGTGCATCTTTTACAAATGGTTGATAAAAGTTGTCTCATTCTTCACATTTATACAATTTTATTAATTTATTTTAGGTGAGAATATTGAGTCACAGAAAGGCAAATCTTTAAAGCCAAAAGACATGTGGTTAGGATGTGACATTCTGGTCACATTATCACCTTAGTAACATAGACAAGAACTTCAATAGGAAGTCAAGAAACTGAGACGGAGCGTAAACCTGTAGTAATAACACAGGCCCTGGTGTTTGGTTTGGAAACAGCATCAACTTCAGTGTGATTCAGGAAGCCTGTCTTATTACTGAACAAAGAAGATCTGTATCATATGCAGTAGTTATTTCCAGAGATCCTCAGATGGAGACTAGAGGATCTTTTTTTTTTTTTTTTCTGCAGCCAGTCATTGGAATATTTGCTAAGATCCTTGATGTGATAATGATCTCTGGGATTTGTGAGACAAACATGGCTAGTGCCTACATGGGGCATGTTGGTTCCTGGACCTTGTCACCTGAACTGTGTAGATAACATGCCCTAAACAAGGCAATATCAAACTGAAGTCTAAATTGAGAATGATGGGTTTTTAAACCCCATACATGTAAGCACTAATTGTAATTAAAAATGAAAAACTTTTACAGGGTAGGGAAAATTAGGGAGCAGAATAAAATTTACACAATCATATTTTCAATTGTGCACATTGGAATGCAAGTTATCTGGGTACCATCCACAAAACAGGGCTGAAGCAGTGAGAAACCAACAATGTGGAAATCACAGTGCTGCTTTCCCAAAGAGAGCTGGTCTCTCTGCTTCTATAGAGACTATGCCAAATAGTCAGGTGTTCAAATTCCAAAAGGGAAACAGGCAGCACCTGGAGGCAGCCTGTTTCTATCAGAGGCTCCATTCTTAAGCATATACCCCCTCCTTAGTGAGTGTTAAAGGTGTTGTAAAATCAGATCTCAGAGGTTCTAAACTGCAAAGTCTTCTAAGGAAGAGTGAACTTGTGTCAACTACCAGGAAGAACTCTGAAAGAAAGCCAGGAAAGCACTGCAGGCATTTGTTAGTGAAGAAAGCGGAGGTGATGCTTGCTTGGATGCAGGAGCTTTAATTCAGAAGCCATTTTTGCACCTTTGCTTGAGATTCCAGCAACACCACCTGTGCGGCCCTCTCAGCAGCCTATATTCTGAGCACCACTGAGTGTTCTGCTTTTCGTACAGCTCCAAGAACATCTTAAGATCTTGGCTGGAAACAAGAGCACAGGATAACATTTTAAAGAGTGAATACAATAAGAGCTATGGGAGATTAACCATAGTAGTTATCATTAGTCAGTAGGTTCGAAAAGAAATCATGGAGATGGTGTGAATATAGGTTTATGTTTAAAGTGAATAGAGCACTGACTTATCATGAGTCTTTATGATTTAATGGGTTGAAATTATTTTATATTAGATTAAATTAGATATAATTTGAGATATATTAAGTTTGAGACACTTTGATATTGTTTTGTCAATATTTCAGTGACTTCTGGTCCAAAAAATTTCCCACAAGTAGCTCTTTCCAAAGTTAAAAATTATTTATTTTTAGAGAACACAATTATTTATATTTATATGACAGGTGTAAATGTTGGAAATATGTATATATTATATCAGGGTATAATTATTAAGTTAGAGTAATTAGCATAGTGACATCAGACTTCTGTCTTTTCTTGGTGACAAGAACATTTGGAATTCTTTCCTTTTTTTAAAACAACCAAACATGACAAAATAAAATATAATAAAGTAAATACTGAAGTTGGACATAGAAACTCAACAGGGGAAAGAATTACAAGAGCAGATAACAAGAGTCAGAGAGACCCATTCATTCTCACACTCATGAGAACTATAAAATTACTAAGATAGTTATATATCTATCTATCCTTGGTCCAGATCTGTGAAGGCACTGTACTTGCTGCTTCAGTCTCTGCATTCCTATGAGACTTGTTTAGTTGATTTGCAGGGCCTTTTTCTCCTGGTATCCTCCATCCTTTCTGGCTCTTAAAGTCTTTCTGCCTCCTGCTGTTTGGGTTTCCCTGAGGTCTGAAAGGAGCAATTTGATGCAGACATTCCATTTGAAATTTGTCTCCATGTAATGTCTGGCTTTCAGTCTTTGCATTTGTTTCCATCTGCTGTTGGAGGAAGCTTCTCTGATAATGACTAAGGTTTCTATTGCAAAAAGCTTCTTGGTCATGGGTTGGACTTTGTGTTTACATTCTGTAGCTTTTTCTTCTGCCTTAATAATAGACAAGAGAGAAAGGATAGAGAGGAAAGGGATCCCTGAATAAAGTCAAGAGTCATAAAGGGACCAACATTATCATTAGACTACTTTCTGCTGATTGGGGGCATCAAGTTCCTTGGGGCAAGTTTGATCTTTACCATCAGAACATCTAGTTTCTTTTGGTTGTTTCTTCTTTGCATGTAACTACTTAACAAACAGTAACCAACAACAACCAACCAACATTCCACCAACATTCCACCAACGATCCACCCTGCCTCTCAGGACCCTAGTATTTATATACCCTCTGAAAAGTTCCCAGAATTCCAAATGTCTCACAGAAACTATCTGCAGCTGGCAAAAGCACGCCCCTGCTGGAGCACAAGGCAAATCATAGTCAGCTACTGTGGACAACATGAAGCAGCCCCATATCCCACACCTGAGATCAAAAAGAAAACACATTTCCATAATATTTCTGTGATTCTGAAAGAAATCAAAATTCTAAAATTCTCACTACAGCCTTATCTTCTCAGTGCTGAGATTTTGTTTTGTTTGAACCTATGCATCTGGAAGATGCTATTTTCTTGGAGTCATCTATCAGCTCTGGCTTCTATAATCTTTCTGCCTACTCTTTTTCATAGATCCCTGAGCCTTGAGGGAAGCGGTTTGATAAAAACAATCCATTTGGTTCTGAGTGCTCTAAAGTTTCTTACTCTCTACACATTGTCCAGTTGTGGTTCTCTGTGTTAATCCCAATCTACTGTAAGAAGAAACTGCTCTAATGAAGTTTGAGTAACTCTGATCTATGGGTACAGCAATTATGTCAGTAGGAGTCATTTTATTGCTATGTTCCTGTAGCAGAATAATAGTTGTAGGTTTCCTCTTTAGATGCATGACCTAAATGATCTTGGGTTCTTGTCCACTTTAGCCGTGTCAAGTATGGAGTCCCATCTCATGCAGTAAACCTTAAATCCAGTCATTGCATATTCCCATGGCCTTTGTTCTGCTACTCTACCAGTCGCCTTGCAGGCAGGTAACTGTTGTAGGTCTCAGGGTTTGTAGTTGGTTGATATTGATGATTACCTGTTTCCTCTAGTAGTGTGCAAAGAACCTTCTAGCACCATAAATGCTAGTCAGTAGGGGTGAAGCTTATACTTAGGCACCAGATCTTCTTCTCACTGTTCAGTGACATATATTGCTTGTTCAGCAATAGAATCTTATGGTCAGGTTGCAGAGCCTATGATGGTTGGGTGTGTGATGGTGATGGAGTAGGTGGTGGTGAAGTAGGTGGTTATTGAACCCTTTTGGCCAACAACTCGATGAAATATAACCAATATATAGCACTGGGGGCGTATTTGATGGTATACAATGTTTTATTTAGGGTATTGTCTTTCTTAACATAAACATATATAAATTATATAAACCACATATTTGAAAGTGTCCGTTTTGAATATCTGCCATGATCATACACTTGATGGTAAGAGATAAACATTTCAGCTCTGAACTTCTCACTCCTCCTTCTGTTTCACGTTTAAAAGCTTCACTCAGTTCTCTGGTGTAGCTGTCCAGCAGCCATGGATGAACTGGGTCTACCTGAAAGGGAGGCTGGAAATGAAAAAGGGACGAGGTGGGAGAGAAGAACGAAGCCAAGACAAAATTTCTGATCAAGGCTTGAACTTTATTGTTCTGCACTCCTTTTAAAGGGAAAGCCCAAAGACCCAGTCCTTTGTTTCAGTAAGCTCAGTGGGCAGTCAACTCTTCAAGGTTCCTGTAGGAAGTTGCAAATGCAGAGAGGCCAGACAGGCTCCAGCCAGGTTTGTTTGTCACACTCAAGGCTGGGGGAAGGGCACACTCTGGCTATAGCCTGTTTTATATTGCTTCCTAGAACCTTTATGTTTAGGGTTTACATTAGTGGCAACTTTCCAAAGGCTTGCCCATTGATTATAGAGCATTTCTATATAGACCCTCAATCCTATGACTGAAGAAATAAGATAATATGATAAAATCCAAAGATAAGAACAACAGGCTTGAGCAAACACATTCCTGTGCATCTCTTGATTTTGAAGTTTGCACAAACAGTCTGTGAGGTGGGCTTCCTTCAGTTGGTCCTCCAGTGCTGGCTGCACTGTGATATATCTGATTTGACTCTGATAATACTTCTCTTCAGCAGCTCATCTAGAGACTGTCCTAGCTAGCTTTATGTCAATTTGACACAAGTCCGAGTTATCGGACAGGAGAAAACCTCAATTAAGAAAAATGCCTCCATAAGATCCCCTGTATGTCATTTTTTTTCTTTTTTCTTTTATTTTGTAATTCGTAAGTAAAAATTCCCTCCCTCCATAACCCTTACCTTTCACCTCTGAGAGAGTCCCCCCCATAAATATCCCTCTACCCTGACACATCAAGTCTTTGCATCCTCTCCCACTAAGGCCAGAAAAGAAGGTCATGGAGACTGAGTTGTGCATCTGCTACATGTGTGGGGTCTTGTAACAGACTGTGTATGTTCTTCTGTTGGAGGCTCAGTCTCTGAGGGCTTCCAGGGGTCCAGGTTAGTTGACTGTTGGTCTTCTGCATTTTTTTAACTAGTGATCTGTGGGGAAGGACCCGACCCATTGTGGGTGGTGCCATCCCTGGGCTGGTGGTTCTATAAGAGAGCAGGTTGAACAAGCCAGTAAGTAGCACCCTACCATGGCCTCTGCATCAGCTCTTGCTTTCAGGTTCTGGCCCTGTTTCAGTTCCTGTCCTGGCTTCCTTTGATGAACAGCAATACGGAAGTGTGAGCCAAGTAAACCTTTCTTCAGAGATTTTGAGAGGAAAAGGGAGTTGCTGTTTGGTTGTGGTGTGTGTTCCAGCAATAGAAACCCTAACTAATACCGACCCTAAGTCTGAGATTTTGAGATTGATGTTGTGTGAACACATCGTTATGGCAATTGTACCTTAACTTTGGCCTTATTAAAAATCTTATTAAAAACCAATGAGTGCGTTATTGACAGAAAAGTCCAAAAGAAACAAATAGACAGAAAAGGAAAAAAAGGAAAAGGAAACTGAGAACCGCCAAAACATGTTTAAGACTGATAATGTTTTTAAGACAAAGAAAGCTGATATTATGGTGGCTAATAAACTTCTAAGCTATTCTGCTCAATGTGAGATTTGAATTTATGCTGATCAAATTTGGTAGAAAATAGACTGCTGTCTCTTGCTTGGCACAGAAGTTCTGTTGGGGAAACACTGCATTCTTTTAAATTACAGCAAAGAATATTACTTCTATATTACCCATCCACTTCTTCACTTTTGCTATTCCCCAAGGCCACAGTTCCATTAAGGCCAGGGACAGAAAAGTCGGGTGAGTAAGCCAGCCCGTTTCAACAGACAGAAATTTGTTTGCAAAGTAGAACATTATCTTCCATATTGCTTTGCAGTTGCCTTCACAGTCATTGTCCTTTATGGCAAATTTATGAAAAAGCTGTGAGCTGAGAGGTTATTCGGATCTAGGATTTTCTGTATAATTATTAAGAGAAAACGAGGGATAAAGATTAAGAGAATCATTTAAATGTGAAGCAGTGGAGCTTACTCCAGCATAGTCCCCGGGAGTGAGATTGTGATTTGTACAGGGAGGGCCAGCTAATTTGGGCATGTGACCTGACTGCAGACAGTGTCCTCAGTTCCTGAAAAAAAGCATCTGCCAGATGCACAGTGCTGTTAATTAGATGCTGAACCAGATAGAAGTTGATGGATGCAAAATCCAGACAAATGAGAGGGGGCTGAGGGGATCTCTTTGTATGCAAGCGAGAGGATTGCTGTGGAGGTTTTTCTATTTCAATACCGCATATCTGCTTATTCTTGAATTTGGTTGAACCTAGAACTCCTAAATTCATGAGCGCTGATTCCTTGTGAAGTTTACACATCTTAGTGTTTGAAATATGGGGCATGTAGAGTATGAGCCTGTTTTCTGGCGACCTTTACCACAGTGATTGGATGAGAAATAACATGAAGTTGTATTTTTATACATAATGCCTCCTGCTTCTTTAGAAGTAACAGACTTCACAGAAAATGGCGATGTTGCAATCAAAATTAATCATGCGATGTCCAGAAATAAGTCAGAGATATATGTTTTTGTTCAGAAATAATTTTATTCCATTGGGACAATGGCCAGGGAATGATGTGGCTAGCTTCAAACTCATCGCTCTGTTCTTATTATTCTGTCCTTCATGGATCTCTAGAACCATCACCGCCTTCCTAAGATATGCTCTGAGATCATTTCCTGTGTTCACATACTCTAATTGTGTATATCTCACCTCTCTCTTGCCTCTCTGGGGCTCAGGGCTATGATCCAAAAAGTAGTAAGAAAGTTTAAGAACCAAGATAAGACAAGAGTATGAGTCTCTTTTTTGTATGCTACTAAGTCATGGCTACATTGTTCAGAAGAATAACTGCCAGTGTTGACTGAGAATGTGCCCTATGCCAAACACTAAACCAAAAATTCACAAAGATTATCCAGTTGAACTTTTACAGCAACCTATTACAAGTGCTGCTCATATTTTATGGTTGTGAAAGTGGGGATCTAGTCAAGTGAAGTATCAGGTCCATAGAGGTGAGAAGGAGCTGTGATCAGAACTCTAGCTCATCCTTCTGCCCACTTCTCTGGTTCACCATCTAAAATAATGGTTCAGTCAAAACCACAGGCTACACAGTCTGTACAGCTGCTTCTGGTGGCTTGAAGGTTAGCTTGGACTCTGTTTACCTTGATTTCATCACTTTCTGTTGCCTGGAATGCCACAAACAGGGACATTCTTTAAGAGTGAGAACACAGAGAAGACTAATCAGCCATCAGCTACCAATCAGCTGCCAGTTGGATTTCCTGGGTGGGTTTAGGGTTTCCCAAGTGTGACAGGCCATTTAATATGGATGCTGATGTAAGTTTTAGTTGTCCATTAAAATATTTTATGCTTTTAAGGCATGTTTTTTGTTTTATGTTTTCTTGGTCTTTTTTTGGAATAAAATAGCTATATTGCCTCCTAGAAAAACCAGTCTATGTTTTACCAGTATAAATTTGTCTATCAGTGGCTTGGAATTGCAAGGCTTTGTTCCAGCTCATATTATACAACTGTCTGTGTTCATTGTAGAATGTTAGAGACCCCAGTCAGAGGGAGGGATGTTTTAGAGGATCTCCTATGTGCAACTAATTGCTTTTGCTTGCACCTGTGCATACTCTGGGGAGGGGGCTGAGGCAATATTCACTTGGCCTCAATAGACTATCTTAGGAGGTCACGTACATTCCCTGGGGCTACCATAAAAGTCTGAAAACTAGGAAACACAAAGCAACAGAAATAGTCATTTCACATGTTTCCTATGGAAATGTCATTGGAGTTTTTCCCTCTGTCTATACTGCTGTTCTGTGTGGTGAACAGTGTCCATATTTGCCATGTTTTTCAAGGAAATTAATGTGTGCCTTAACTGGCATTGTTTAGGTTTATTTCACCTTATTTTTACCATTTTTTCTCCTGAAGCATAATTTCTCTTTGTTAGACCTGGCTACCTTGGAACTCACTTGGAACTAACCCAGACCAGCCTTGTACTCATGACTGTCTTCCTTTGTAAGCTTCCCAGGTGCTGTGATTACAGGAGTTAGCCACCATAGTTGGCTATCATTCTTAGAGACTGCCTGTCCTGGGGATCCATCCCATATACAGTCATCAAACTCAGACACTATTGTGGATGTCAAGAAGTACTTGCTGACAGGAGCCTGATATAGCTGTCTCCTGAGAGGCTTTGCCAGAGCCTGACAAATACAGAAGCAGATGCTCATAACCAACTATTGGACTAAGCATGGGGTCCAAAATAGAGGAGTTAGAGAAAGGACTGAAAGAGCTGAAGGGGTCTGCAACCCCATAGGAAGAACAACAATATCAACCAACCAGACTCCCCAGAGCTCCTAGGGACTAAACCACCAACCAAGGAGTACAGATGGAGTGACCCATGGCTCCAGCCACATATGTATCAGAGGATGGCCTTGTCTGGCATCAATAGGAGAAGAAGCCCTTGGTCCTGTGAAGGCTTGATGCCTCAGTGTAGGGGAACACCGGGGCAGGGAGGCGGGAGTGGGTGGGGTGTGGGGTGGGGGAGCATCCTCCTAGAAACAGGGATAGGGGTAGGGGATAGGGGATTTTTGGGGTGGGACTTGGAAAGGAGATAACATTTGAAATGTAAATAAAGAAAATATCCAATTAAAAAAAAAGAGCTGCAGTGATCTTTAATTGGAAGTTGGTCATATTTTGTTTTGGGAAACCAAATTCAACTAACAGCAGAGCCACTGATGTGAAGCTGGGCTGGAGGATTAAACAGAAGACACAGAGGAAGAGGCTAAAGGATGCCAGTGAGTTCTGTAGTCTTTTTGAATTTTAAGAAGTGTCACATTCCTTTTTTGAGCTTTTCTTAGAGATTAAGAAAGGGTAGATTTCAGTAAACAAAGACATAGGAAAGATAATTTACTTAGTTTGACATGCTAATAATATTTAAATAACATAGGTACTATTTGGAAAAAGCTGTAGGGATTTTGATGATCTCAATGCTTTGGGGAACCTACTTATTTCTACAACCTGTGTCAACATTAGAGTGGGAGACTGTACCCACAGGAGCCAACATAGCAACCAAGCTGACCTAACTAGAACATTTTGCATGGTTTGCAAGTGTCCTGCTCGTGGTGATTGCGATGGGGTGTCTCAGACATGAATAGGGTGAGATACCTTGAGACCAACCTTGGCTCAATGTTCATATGTGATAGAGCACTGGAAATATTGCTGTGATGATAAAAAAGAAAGGATAAATTAAAATTGGCAAGCTAAATTTTTAGCTAACTCTTCTATATTATTTGAAATAAAATTGCTGTCTAAAAGTCTTCTGTTTGGAGGGTGCTGTAGAGATGCCTCAGCCTTTAAGAGTGCTTATGGCTCTTACAGAATCCTTACATCAAAAGAACATTACACAAATGTATGTGGCTGAGTGTTTGGGAGAGCCAGGGACATTGTTGATGGGACTTTGAGATGGGCCGCCATCTCAAATATCAGCTAAAAGTGAAAAGGTGTTCCACATGTGGAGAGACTGGGGTCTGTGGACGGTTACAGATGGGGACGGTTACAGACGGGGACAGTTACAGACGGGGCACAGCGTGAACAGTGGAGATCTTAGAGAGCTCAGAAGATTCCTGATATAAGAGACGATGAGACTCAGGGAAACTGCTATTCATCTTTAAAATTAAACACGCCAAGCCGGGCAGTGGTGGCACATGCCTTTAATCCCAGCACTTGGGAGGCAGAGGCAGGCGGACTTCTGAGTTCGAGGCCAGCCTGGTCTACAGAGTGAGTTCCAGGACAGCCAGGGCTACACAGAGAAACCTTGTCTCGAAAATCCATAAAAAAAAAATTAAACACTCCCTCTCATCTTTGATTCATCAAGTATTGAGCAACAAATATCTTATAATTGGTTACAGACATCATAACAAAAGTAACACGTATCTTGGTGGTATAATAATAAGCAAATTTATGTGTTTTATGTGTTCATTCATTTACCTAACAGTTCCTGTGCACTTAGCCGATGTCACACAATCACCGACATTAAAGATTTCACAGAGCAAGAGAAGCCTGAGCCCTGTCTTCTCTGCAGTCAAAGGAGTAGGGAGTTAAGAGGCACTGGTAACTGTGTAAGAAGTACCAAGATGGTCAACAATAGATTGCCAGCAGATTAAAGCAGGTAGCACTAAGTTGGAATGCAGAATGTGAAGGGACAAGGGAAAGAAGGAAGAGGCTGTTGAGTAGACAAAGTGGTGAGAGCACAGGACCAGACCTTTCACTCTGGGCCAGTGTTCATCTGACTGATTAAGCCCTGGTTGAGATTCTGATGTTTACTCATGGGATAGAGGCCTGAGTATTATTCTTAGCAAACTGGAGAAGATGACAGGCTTGTGAACCCTGAGTTTTGACTGGTGGAGACACACCGGGAGGCAAGCGATTCTAAGGACTAATAAACAGGAAGTTCTTGGTAATGTTAGGGGGGGGCTAGGAAAAAATGTGGTTACATCTAGAAAAGGGGGACAGTCAAAGGAGCCTCCGACGCTGTGTGTATTTGGGCGCAGACATTGGTAGAGGCTAGCTGTGCTGCAAGCAGGCTGGAGGACAAAGCTTAGCCAGGGGTTATGTGTTGGAGATGCTAAAGTACTCCGATAAGGGTCTGCTGCCTTGCTTAAAAGAGAATGTGTTTAGAGGAAGACTATGTTTTGAGGTGATACTTGATGCTCAATGGGCTCCGATAGTCAATCAGCCAGGGGTGGTAGTGCTCACTTACGTGTCTTCTCTCACACATGAACCAGGCCCTGGCAGCCCAGCATTGGGATGCCATCATTAAGGTACTACATAGATCAAAGGCTGGGGTTGCATATAACAGCTTTTTAAAGTCAGAGAATAACCCTACGAGGAATAGAAGGAGAGAGCCTGGCAGTGGTGGCGCACGCCTTTAATCCCAGCACTCAGGAGGCCGAGGCAGGCAGATTTCTGAGTTCGAGGACAGCCTGGTCTACAGAGGGAGTTCCAGGATAGCCAGGGCTATACAGAGAAACCCTGTCTCGAAAAACCAAAAAAAAAAAAAGAAGAAGAGAGCCGTCATTTGTACTTGTCTCAGTGATAGCTTTATACCAGTGGTTTTCCACCATCCTGATGCTGTGTCCCTTTAATATAGCTCCTTGTGTTGTATTGACCACCAGCCATAAAATTATTTTTGTTGTTACTTCACAAGCTGTAATTTTTCTACTTTTATGAATTGTAATTTAAATATCTGATATGCAGGATATCTGATATACAACCCCCATTAAAGGGTCATTCTACCCCCACAGGGGACATGACCCACTGTCTTAGTTAGGGTTGCATTGCTGTGAACAGACACCATGACCAAGACAACTCTTATAAGGACAACATTTAGTTGGGGCTGGCTTACTGGTTTTGAGGTCCAGTCCATTATCATCAAGGCAGAAGCAAGGCAGCATCCAGGCAGGCATGGTGCCGGCGGAGCTGAGAGTTCTACATCTTCATCTGGAGGCAGCAAGAAACTGACTTCCAGACAGCTAGGAGGAGGGTCTTAAAGCCTGCACCTACAGGGTCATACTTCCTCTAACAAGGCCACACCTACTCCAGTGAGGCCATAACTCCTAACAGTGACACTCCCTGGGCTACACCTACAGGGTCATACTTCCTCTAACAAGGCCACACCTACTCCAGTGAGGCCATAACTCCTAACAGTGCCACTCCCTGGGCCAAGCATATACAAACCGTCACACCAGCGGATTGAGAACCACAGGTCTGTACACAGTGACACTCCCCGGGCCAAGCGTATTGAAACCGTCACACCAGCGGATTGAGAACCACCGGTCTGTACTGTCCTTTCAGGAGAAACAAGTTTGCACTTTTAACAACGGAAGTGTCTAAATTATAATCCATTTGGGTTGTTCTTGGCATATGAATGATGTTTCATTTACAAGTTGTAGAGTTTGTTTTCTATATTGTGGCTCTTTTGATACATAAAATAATAAAATAAAAGCTGTATGAGTGTCTGTATGCATGCTACTCACTTTAAAGATCCTCTGACTGACATCTCCCTCTCTTTATCTCTCTTTCTTATTTCCTCTTACTATAACTGTTATGATTGATCTTGGTGTTTATTACCTAAGATGTTAGAATTATCTATGCAATATAAAAATGAATAGTAATTGTGACACCTTAAAATAAATAACAGTTTCTTACATAAATATTTCCACAGCATTTTTTTTCTTGCCTACCATTCATTATGTTTAGACTCTGCATGCATGTATCCGTACTGCATTGAGTTTTGTTGCTTTATAGCATTTCATTGTCTAAAAAGATTAGGGTCTATTCATATCCATTCTCCTGTTATAGACATCTTAATTAGAAACCACCTCAATTAATTTCCCTAATCATAGTTACTCATTTAACGGTTGCAGTTTATACGGATCTTCATTTTTTCTATGATTATTGTTACAGAGCTATTTTTCTCAGAATGTTGATCAAAGAATGACAATATGGTAAAAGAAAAAGAGACAAAGATATATGATAGATAGATGATATATAAATAGATAGACAAACAGACAGACCTCCTAAATTTACTCACATGAATTCTGTTTAGCCATGAACACTGACAACCTGAACTATAAGCTGTCTTCTACAAGGAGAGCATGTCTCTCAGAATAATTAACTCTAAATCTCCTGTCATAATCCCGTGTGCCCTAACTCTACTGAGTTTATTAAAGAGACCAAATAAATTGGTTGCTACCTACAAGAACAATGTCTTCCCATTAGCATCCTCAGGTCTGCTCAGACCTGAGAATTTAAGGTTCTGCTTTAAAAGGATGACTTTTTATAAGGAAAGGTTATGCCATCGCATCATGTCTTGGCCTTTCAACAATGAGCTCTGAATTAAAACAAGGCCTTTGTTTTCTGTAGTTTGAGTTCCAGGATGCTTAGATGCCTTCTTTGTGAGCACAGAGGTTGTCATCATTGTAGCCCTTATCACCAGCGTGAATATCCATTCCCCACATAGCTTCCAGTTACCATTGATGCTTTGAATGCCTTTTAGTAGAAGATGTATCTTCCCTTCTGACTACAGATAATGCTTGTTAAATTTGGAATGGTGTAAAGCTTGAAAATTACTTGAAGTTAGATGACAGAGTTGCTGAGTTCATGGAAGGAAGATGACAAAATCCAAAAATACACAAAATGAATTAAATTAGAAGAGAATTTAAAAATCAGTGGAAACAACACTTCATAAGGTCAGCTTGACAAGCTTTCACGTGAGGAATTGTGAAGATTGTGGATGTCGTTTGTGTGTGCAGCTAAGACAGTGAACTCAAGGCCGCATCGAAAGCCACTGACATGAGGTAAACTTCACTTGTAGAAATGAACTGGGTAACAGTCATACAGTTTCATTTGGGGACAAGTCAGAAGACAGATTTGTTTAGATCTCTAGCATCAATGGTGCCACTGGGACATGGATGGCTTGAGGACCAGGAGCCTGACCTTAGTACTGAAAGCTTTGGAATTGGTGTCAGTGAAGAACTTTGGGAAGAGTAATTTCTTTATCAGTACCCACAATCCTGGTACTACAAATGGCTGGTGTTTAGCCTGGAATGCATTGAATAGAATTGAAATGCTGTAAATTGTGCCTTTCCATATATTGTATGGGCAATTTTCTGACTTATTTGTGGATATGTTTCATGACAGTTTTTCCATATGGGACAAATCATATGTACACAGTTTAAAATATGCCATCTGTTGACAAGAGTAGGTCATCCCAGTGTTGGTAAAAGTAAATTCTTTGAGTTTGTGCAAGCTGATTTTGAAGTCCACACAGGTGCTATGAAGTAAATCCTTGAGCTGTGGTGAGGAAGCATGGTATTCATGCTGTTACTTTCCTCTGTCCTGTCAGAGACAAATACAGGAGCATAAGTCTACAGTGTTCCCTCTAAGATGAATCCAGGGGACCCTGGTTACCTAGCAGTACACTAACTGTCAGGGGGAGACTCCTTTGTACAAGCTCTCTACAAATATGTTCACACTGGTCCAAAGAAAAGACACTTTAGTTCCTGTTTGTAATCCTATGTTTAAACGGACCTATGAAAGAACTCATTTTTAATGTGTGTTAATGTTCTTTTTGATTGGGGCAAACTTACAAAGTCAGAATGTTACAGTGGTGTGTAAAGTTAGTTTCTACTAAAGGCAAGTGTTGTTTACTAAATGCGAGGCTGACACCACCATAGTGCTAATTTCGCTCCTGATTTTTCTGGATCATAAATTGTTGAATTTTGGTTACTCAATACTGGTGAAGCCTCTAAAAATGTGTA
Source organism: Rhynchomys soricoides (assembly GCA_019843965.1). NCBI lineage: Eukaryota > Metazoa > Chordata > Mammalia > Rodentia > Muridae > Rhynchomys > Rhynchomys soricoides. The sequence goes on along the minus strand of JADRCH010000081.1, from coordinate 4,902,059 downwards.
TCTGTGTTGTGTTTTGGGGCAGATGTTCCATCTCTGTCTACTACAGAACCTCTACATCTGTTGAGCCTTTGGAAGAATTCAAGGCTTTAACAGTTGGAAATAGAGGTTTATAATTTTCCTCAGATGAAATACTGGAGTGAAGTTGTATCCTTGAATGTTAGGAAGGTAATTTTAGAGCATCTTAACACTGGAGTGAGATGACTTTCTGGATTTCCATGGAGCTGTCTTTCTAATGTGACGGACTGTTGGAACAGGATGCTCAGAAATGATTCAGTCCTCAGAAGTATGTAATACCTCTAAGTTCCTAGAAGGTGAGATTTCAGTGTAGAATGTTGGCTGCTTTTGATCTCACCCTTTGGCTGGCTTAACTATTCTCCAATCACTTTACCTAGAGCACATTATAAAACCGTATCCCACAGCCATTCTGGAAATAACATGCCCTGATCACCCTTTCAGAAGTCTTAATAGTTTTCAAAAATGCCAGCTACCAAATAGAGGATCCAAGTGGCTACCTGAACTGCCGAATTTTCAACACTGTATCCCTGTATCCATGAGAAAGAGAATGCTTTCTTTGAAGATTTAAAGAATGAAATGAATTATACATTTGAGAAATTACTTAGATCAGAAACAACAACTAGCTAGAATGTAGGAAGACAACAGAATGTTGCTCATTTAAAATACTGGATCAGGAAAAAAACATGTATTTCTTTGTCTAGCAGACAGAGGAGCTGTCAGTAGGATGCAGCAATGACATAACTAACCTACATAATTTTTTCAAGGACATGTCCAAATAATCAGTAGTATTTGTTGACATCATAGATATCATTGTTCACTAAAACGTGCACACACAAAAAAATTTAAACCATTACTATTAGAGCAAAAATTTTAAAGGTAATTTATCTTTTATGGGATTTAAACTATTCATTCCCTTCAGTAATCATAGCCAGCAAATGCTTTCTTTGTGGTTTATTTTTCTATATCACTTGGCCTTTTTATAGAAAAACAAACTGTGCCTTGAAGCTTCTGACGATCATTCATTTAGACCCTTTCTAAAGGGGAACAGGCCACTTCTTGGGAAATATGCGTATGTTGGCTCATTCAGGAAATCTCATTTGCCTTTTCGCTTTCTGGAGAAATGCACAATTATATAACACAATCTTTAAGCATTACCTACTAAAAATCTAACATTTTATTTTATTTTCATCAGCTAAATTTCTTCTCAATGTCAAATTGTGGTTATAGATTAGACATTTTTTTTTTGTCCAGTAGGTAAGCTTTTAAGTTGTTTATTCAAAATATATTTTAAGATTTAAGACTATTTAAGTACAGTATACCTATAAAATCATTCTCTCCCATACATGATATAGTGCATTTCAGCATAGGTAACTCAAGTTACTGAGAGAGAGAGAGAGAGAGAGAGAGAGAGAGAGAGTCAGTCAGTATAAAGATCTTGATATTTAGGCAGAAATCAAAGCAAAAAATCCTTAATTCTCCCAAGGCAATAATGCACATGCTTATAAGGCATTAATGACCAAGGTACGTTACAGGAACATGTCATGTGAACTGAACGCTGACCCTCAATTAGGTATGTCTGCCTTTGTCACACTTAGAACACACACATGAGTGGCCAAGCAACTTATTGTCCAAAGATAAATGCCTTTCAGCGGCTAACATGCTAAAGAGGGTGTGAGGCCAGAGCAAAAGGAGCACCTTAGTACTGTCTGGTGAGCAGCAGTGTGAGTGTGCATCGGAAGACTACAATCCTCCAAGCCCCAACCAAGCTTCTATAGATTACTAAATAAGTAGTCAGAAATGTTTTTTCTTACTTCAGAGTTCTTTTATTTCTCCATGGACTGCACCATTTCTGGAAGTAGTGCAATATCAGGTTGATGCAATATCCTATTCTATCTCCTAGCTTCAAAAAAATCTATTTAATATGTTGCACTTTGATAGAGTTCACTCATGGTTTGGCCTCATGTCTATTCCAAGTGATGGAAAAAATATACTCTCAACATTTATATCCAGAGTCTTAGAAAAGAGTCTCTGTCTTGACAGCAGCCCATTATAACCATCAGGCCTCTAAAGCAGAAAGACAACCCCATGCCTCTCTCACCCTTTCTGCATCTCTCTCTCTCTCTCTCTCTCTCTCTCTCTCTCTCTGTGTGTGTGCAAGCATGCGCACATGCATGCTCATGTGCCTGTGTGGGTACACCTCTCTAGTCCCATCTGTTCACTGCTGGAGGCAGCCTTTTATGTTGCTTTTAAAATCCAGATACCAGGGTGAAGATGCCTGGGTCCTCTCATGGTAACTTTTAGATCTTCTGCTATTATTTGTCTTGAAGCCACTCCTTTTTCTCAGTCTCCTCCAGTTTTATTGGCTCAATGTTATCACTTCCTCCCTTCTCAGAAAGCTAGCTTTCTTTGTTAGTTTGCGTTCTCTCTCTCTCTCTCTCTCTCTCTCTCTCTCTCTCTCTCTCTCTTTCCTTTCTTCCTTTTCATTTCTTGTAAAAGTAACTTATTCATTCACCTGTTAATTGTTGTTTCCAGGGCTTATTGCCTCTGTTAACCTAGCACTAGTCCAGGAAGCTTCTAGCTTCCAAACAATCTAATCTAGGCCTAGAATATTCTCAGCCTGTGAGACTTGCTGCTAAATGAGCTCACCCTTTCTGGTTTTTTCTGAACTCCAGCTGGCTCAGCCTAAACTCCTCTCCAACCTGACTGATTGAGTCTAGCTTCTTTCAGTTTCTGAATTGCTCTGCTTGGTCTCACTCTAATTTTGGCAAGCAGTTCTAAAAGTCTCATTCTGTCTTCACTTGTGTCTAGCTTGTTCTCCCTCTGGTCATGTTGGAAATACTTTACAGCTATAGACTCTGGTGCCGCTATGAGACACAATCTCCGAGCAAATTTCCTGATTCTCTGGGCTCTTACACTCTTAAACAATCTTTCTGCCCTCTCTTCTACAATGTTTCCTGAACCTTAGGTGCAAGAGTGTTGGAGCATTTTGTAGATATGTACATTAGGACGGAGCTCCACAACTCTGCATATTGATTGATTGTACTTTCCTGCAGTGGTCTTCAACTGCTTCAAAGCAAAGTTGCCTTGAAGAGGGGTGAAGACTACACTTATCTGCGGGTTTAAGAACAAACGTTTATAGATCGTTGTTAGGAATTATGCTGGTTTAGTAAATTTGTGGTTGTAGATTTCCTCCTAGTAACTATTTTTTCACAAACACTGATTAGCTACCTAGGTTACCAGTATCACTCTTGCTAAGCAGGTCTTAAGTTCATTTAGAAAGCTGTTGGTGGCTACAATAGTTTGTGTGCCACAACTTCACCCATAAAGTTATCACGCTATGATGGTCATTGATGTGGTTCATGAAGACACTTCTGAGTATGTTTTACCTAGTAATATATTTTTTTTTTTTTAGTCTTTAACACTATAAATGGTAGTATTTAGCATTAACAATACTAGCTTTGAATTATTTTAAAGTGTTTGAGCTTCTTCTTTGAATATAGTGTTGGATTTACTGTGAAGCTAGTGGAGATTAACTAGCTCCCATGTCAAACTTTATATTTGTCCATTTTATTTATGTTCTTAAGGTATACTCCAGTATATGTGGGAAGAAAACATTGAACACAGGTTTAGTTGTTGGTGAAGGCTTATAAATCAGGAGGCACACAGATATAAAATGTTATCTATCTGTAGGTCTATACAACTATCTAAAATAAAAAAATTAGACCTAATAGGAAGACCCAAAACTGTACAGTTTTGATTTTTTTAACTTTTATTGGCTCTTTAAGAATTTCCCATCGTACATCCCAATCCCACTCATCTTTCTACTCCATCACCCTTCCTACTCACCCTCCACCCTTGCAACCTCCCACCGATGGAGGAAATAATCTCATTGTGGAAGCTACAATGTGTCACAGTGTGTCCCACAGTATACCTTTTGTTCACACTTCTTTGCTTGAAAATATTCATTCTCTCTTTTAAAATAGTTTCATCATTTAAAAAAATAACTTTGCTACGTTTTTGCTTCCTAAGATGAGTCAATCTCATCTTAAACTTTATCTGCTGTACTCATCTATTCTTCCCAAGATCCCCGGCTCCTTGGTTCATTCTATAGGTAAATGTTTTGAAAAGTCTTCTGAATATTGAGTGTGCTCATTGCTACAGGGAATAGTCTTAATTGAATGTTTTCCTTTAGTGGGTTGAGGCTGAATATGAATTTATACTAACCTTTTATCTTTATGAGATTTCTTATGAAATTATTTAAACAGGTATATTCGTTTCATGGCAACCTCATAAGATTCTTCTGTGTCTTTCTCCCTTTAATAGTTATATTAAATATTCACATATCAGTAACTTTAAAATATTTTTCTCAAATTTTGACTTGGTTTATGATGTTTATTTTGTTTATTTAATAAGAAAGTGATACAAAAGTATTCTCATAGATTAAAGTAAAATGTTCTCATAGATCTTTTTTCTTACCTTCCTCTTAGTTTTGATAATTTTTATGTATATTTAAGATCTGAGCCTAAGAAATTAGCATTGGCACATCTTGAAACTAAACAGTATTTTATCCAAATGTTCACTAGCATCTGTTTTCTTTTCTGGGATCATACATTGCATTCGGTCACAGTGTCCCCTCTTCTTCAATCTTTGGTAGATTCATATCTTTCCTTGTCTTTCATCATCTGCATAATTTGAAGTGTACTACTTGTCTGATATTTTCTAGTGACTGGATTAGTCATAAAAAATCTACCATAGCAGTAGTGTGTTCTCTTCAGTATCATATAAGGGGAACATGGTAATAATATCATATTATTTGTAATTATAATGTTCATCTTTTAGTTAAAGTCATGTCTGACAGACTTTTTTAAAGTTACTGTTGCTTGGTTTGAAATAGGAAATGTGTGGTGGAAGATTCACAAAGGCCTATGCAAATGTTCTGCTTCTGCTCTATCTGCCTGGGGTGTAATATCCATTCTGATGATCTTGCCTACAGCAATTATATCTGTAGTGTTGCTATAGTCATTTTTCACTTCTATATATCACCATAGACATCTTTCTCTAATACAGAGCTGTTCTTTTCCTTCAGTGAAAGGTCTGCTTGCTAAGGGTATTCATTCCCTGTGTTGTTACTGATTTTGGTCATTGTCAGTAGGAAAAAGACATTTAGGTATGTATATGAATGCATGCCTCACACTTATTCTTTACTCTTTATAAATATATATTGTAGCCTGTGGGTTCTTTTATTCTTCCACCGTTCTTTGTGCTTTTTCTACCTTCTCAACTCCCTAACACTGGTTAGGAGAGAAGAAAGGATATAGGGCAAAGGGGATGGCATTATTGTTAGACTACTTCCTGCTGATTAGGAGCGTCTAGTCTTGAGGGCAAATTTGATCACCATCGCCAAAATATCTAACTTCTTCTTGTTATTTTTTTCTTTGCTCAAGACTACTTAACAAACTGCAACCAATAACCAACCACAACCCACCACCACCAATAACCCCGCCTCTCAGAACTCTAGCGTTTATATATCTTCTGATAAGTCTCCAGAATTCTGAATGTCACACTCTTGCAGAAAGTGTCTGATGCTGAGGAGTCACACCCCCACAGAGCACGAGGCAAAACATGGTCAGCTGCAGTAGACAATCTGAAGTAGCCCCATATCCTATACCTGGGATTAAAAAGAAAACTTATTATCATAATAGTATTTCTATGTTTTCAAAGAAACCAAAATTCTCACTGTAGTATATAAAATAGTCCATGCTGGGACCTATGGCCCAGGGGAGAATCTCAGATTTATTCTGGCTTTTATTATGTCTTTACTGGGAATTTTGTTCTCAGTCAATGACAGGCATGCTTCCTTTAACTACATTGTATTTACACATTACCTGACCAAGGAAGCTCAGTCAGTCAACAGGGTGTCAGGCCAGGGAGTGAGGATTGAAAAAGAAAAACAGACAAAAATCACAATATGACTTCAGCCCATACTTAGGCTGAAGCCGTTTTATTTCTCTCCAGCCTGCTTTTATATCTTTCCAGGTATATCCAAAAAAACATGGTCAGTTCTTAGATCAAAGACAAAGTAATCAAGGGAAGTAGTAAACAAAGAGATGACATAAGATAGTAATTAAGCAATGTAGTAAGCAAAAGGATCTCACAAGGTAATAATTGAGTAAAGTAGTAAACAAAGCCCCATGGTCACTTTTTCTGATATTCTTATCTAAGCCTACTTCCTTGTCCAAGCCCAGTGACAAATGCCAAATTCCTAAAAGTGGTGCCAAAAGCTCTCAACAATTACCTATCATACATATGGTTTCAGAAATGCTAAACCAGATTCTTAAGAGGAACCAATTTATCAGCTGAGGGATTGTTGTGTGGGATTCTTTACCTCTGCCACTTTACCATATTTAAGCAAAACACTATTTTCAAAGTTCTGTCCTTTGTTTGAAATATGTATTTTAGTACTTTGATTTTGTGTTGTTCTAGCAGACGGTCTACCACAGTTTGTCTGGCATTAAAATATTAATATGCCTACTTTTGTGAACATGCATTGTAGGTTTTCTTAGGGGGAACGCAGACTACTCATTACATCCCAAGTTTATGAGAAACTGCCAAAGTGCTTCCAAACTGGCCTTACCATCTTGTCTTCACACTGAAGAGCTGCAGTTTGCCCCCACCTCCTTGTCAAACAATTTTCAACGACATGATTGTTCTTTTCCCCCATACCAATGGAAATAGAAGGTGAACATTTTTTACTTTAAATTTTTTTATATACTCAGTATATTTTCTTTATGAAAGATAAGATTTACAATGATTTGCTCTTAGTCTACAGGTTCTCTCTTTTTTTAATTTCTTAATTTTGCCATATAAAGCATCTTTTGTGCTCTTAGCCAAGTTATAAAGAATAATTTTCTAGAATATGGATTTTGTATCACATTTCGAAAGTAGTACCTGATACATGGATTACAGGATGATTCACCCATTTTCCCCTCTACTATTTGGACAGTTTCATTTTTAAATTCATTTTTCATGCACTTTGAGTTTATTCTAGTATGTTGCGTGAAGAATAGATCTATTATTATAATTTTCCAGATGGCTGAACAATTACTCAAACAGTACTTAAGAGTATATCTTGGCCCTAGCGGTTTGAGATGTCACCTTGATCATGTGCTACATTCCCAGAAGTTGTTGGCTCTATTTTGGGCCTCCTTATTCTGCCTCCTCTGCGTAGTCCCACACCAGCACCCACACTACTTTAGGTTAAAGGAGACATTGTATCATGTTTCAATATCACAGAGAGCTATGTTTTCCCTAGAGCTCTTTTTAGTGCTTATAAAGTTATTTATATATAATTATTTTATCACTTGAATATAGTTATCTGCTCATCTATCTTTGGAAAAAGATTTTTACAGTTATCACAGTAAGCCAGTAATTAATTTTGAGAAATCTGAGATTTCAATATTTAAGATTTTAAAAACAATTACAAAAATATTTCACTCATAATACTCCTCATTTATATCTTTTAAAGTTTTCTAAATTAAAAATCATTTAATTTCATGAGTATTTGTAAGTAAGTTGTATATATTAATTTCTGAGTATGTTTGTTATCATTTTGAATCAAATTTTCTCTTATACACCATCCTTATAAACTATTTATCATATAAAGAATATTTATCTTTGCATATAGGGTTTGATAATTGATTAATACTTTTTCATTTTCATAGTTTACCATTGATTCTCCAGTCAATTTTACATATATATTCATGTCATTTACAAACATGCTTTTATTTCTTTTTTTTTTCAAGTCTAATTACATTGGTTTACATCTGCAGTTCAATGTTAGTATTTAGAGTATATTAGGTTTAACTGCCTTCTTTTTGGTCTTTGTAAGAGTATTAATGATTTTTTTTTAGAATGGATAAAGGTATGTGTGTGTGTGTTTGTGTGTCCGTTGAGTGCATGCATGTATGTGTGTGTGTGTGCACATGCGCATATGTGAGTATGTTCGTGCGTGAGTGTGTGTGTGTGTGTGTGTGTGTGTATCTGTCTGTCTATTGGTCGGTATCTATCCATTCTTATAAAGGGTTACTAGTAGGGGGTGTTGTATCCTGTGAAAGCCTTTTCACATCTAATTGAGTGTTTCCTTTCCTAGATTGCACTATATCAGTTCTAGATTCTCATTAGTCAGCTGCAGTTTTCTTCTCTCCTGAGGTCACCATTATTAATATATCATTTGACTTATGGTTTATTTAACATTGGTCATAAGTTCTTTTTCAATTATTTGCACAGTTATTTTTCTGAACCACTGTCTCTTTACTAAGCGTGATGAGGAGGAGAATTCAGATTCTGTTGTTTCACTGAAGGATGTTAAATTCTATTCTGCCAGACAGTCATACTGCTACCGTAGCATCTTGATCTTCTGGAAGCTTGGCTTCCAGTTTTTCTTCCAGCCTAGTACTATTTCTTCATCACAGCCGAGGCTTTCATTTTTCAAGAATATAGATGTTTCACAAATTGAATGAGAGATTTACCCAGTCCCTCTGACTTCTAATGATGCTGCTGAAAATTTCCATCATCCTTTTTACTGTCTCTGTATAATTCTGTCTCTGACATAAATATGCCTCTGTCTCTATCGCTCTCTTTCTCATTCACTTACAGTCTAAACATGACAATATACAGTTACGAATCATGCACTTGGCAGCAATTTTATGCATATTTTTGAACTTTATATGACCTTTCTTTGAGGAATTTCTCCTAGACTGATGTTTCAGTGACCACAGATTTGAACTGGAGTCTTTACATTCTTGTGAGTTCAAGCCCTTCATCAGAAAGAATGGATGGCATCTTTAAAGAAATAGCCATAGACCTGTGGGCCTTCTTCAGTAGTAGATGAAGCCTTTCTCCTCCTGGTTTATTGTTGTTGCCAAAGCCTCCATACAGGAGCCGAGTACTGTCCTTGGAGTATTTAGTTATGCTAAGAAGTTTAGTGCTGCTCAAATGACTCTGCCATTACTTGAATCCAGAGGGCAAGAACTGAGGTGAATGTAAGTGGAATTAATTCTAGTTCCATTTTGACCATTTTGAGTGGAATGGTTAAGAGTCGCTGGTCTGACCACAGTCTTTCAGACTCCTGCAGTGCCACTCTGACTTAGGTGAGCGCATCTGCTGTACATATGCTGTATACACAGCTAGAGGCAAACAAGCACTGTCTCTTTTCATTTCTAAAGGGATGGAGGACACTTGATATTGAAACCCCAAACTAGCTTTTAAATGTTGCATTCTACTTGATAGGAAACTTTACCTTTAACAGTAATGTAAGATAGTCCTTACATTCATAAATTTGATTTGAACTATATATGGTAAATCTGTAAGAGAGTACTTGTTTTATAAAGGGTTATTTGCTTGAGCTCCAAGTTCATTGGTCGCAGAAACAAGAAGGCAGACTTTTTGAGGATTTATTTCTTATATTATTTCCGATGGAAATGGCAATGTTGGTTTTGGTAGTTGTCTTCAGCAGTGTTCCCTATCAGAGTGCAGAGATACCATCATCTATAGCTTCATCGAGTTTTAAAATGTTCAGTGTGAGTCACATAATAGGGAGATCACAAAGACACATTCTATTTTGAGAGTACTCAGTATATGAGAATTTAACTACTAGTTGTTAACTTCGAAGATGACTACACAACTTGAGAGGCATTGTGCCCTTAATGCCACCTCTGTATAATTGATATTCGGATATATTGAAATAAAATGAAACTAAAATAATTTGATTTTCCAATTTTCTATTCAAGGGATCAAGGAAGGACCTGGGTTTGTGATATGTGTAATAATTAGTCTTTTCTAAATAGAAAATCTTGTACAGGAGAAGAGATGACTTGATGTCTTCCCTGAGTAATGGACATGCTTCAGGCCTGCAAATGTATGGATGCATTCTCATTAGGCTTTGTTATAATTGTTATGAATGGGCTTTTGGTAATTCATGATTTTCTTAGTAAATCCCAAGTTGGTTTAATTCCACATGTCAGTTAAAATTTCAGTAGTGAATGCATCCTTAAATATGGGCCTAAATTTGATCATATGTTATCACCAGTGACTGATACTTTCTTGAGTGATATTTTAAGAAACTCACTTTTAGCATATTAAAACTAAATCAGTAACTGAGATAAATAGTTGGAAGGAACAAGATGCCGAAACCAATGCAGTAGCTGGGTGTCAGGCTTAAAGCTAATTCTTGGAGAAATATAGAAGAAATAATATTTAAGAGAATTGAAGAAACAAAGTTAAAGGCTATCTAATCAGATTTGGTAACTGCAAGGGGATAGCAAAGGACGAGGCAATTTGGGGAGAAAAGAATGGATGTTGAATAAGAAATAGCAAAGCGAAGAGAAAATACAATTTGAGATAAAGGATTAGGGCTTAGGGATGTAATGGAGCATAGAAATGGCTGTTTGGGATTCACTCTCATGGACATGATAAATAGAATGTTCAGACTGTGTAAGGCAGGGCTCACCATCCTCTGCAAGAGCATGCTGTAGTAGTAATTCTGTAGCACACATTTATAGAAACATTTTCTCTTAAAATGTTTCACTGTGACATATTCCAGAGTGCCTTTCTGTATTAGAAGTTGGCCTTTTTTCCTTGGCAGTTTGCATCTCATGTATATTAACCATAGTATAGCCTTTTAAATTTCAAAAAGCAAAAAATTCCTTGGGTTTTTCGGTACTGTATGCTTATTATCATTCTGTAGAAACACACACAAAAAGATGTGAAGCAGGTTTAATACGAGAGCTTCACTGGTTCGTAGTCTCCAGTGATTTGTCCAAATAGTTACAGTTCTTTTAATCAATTGTTATATTTAGAATACAAACTTTTTATCTCTCAGTATGCCAACATATATATATATATATATATATTGGATCGATACATTGTAAACCAGAGGAATAAAAGAACTTTGCTCTAAGTTTTTAAGAAGGGTATTTTTCACATTCCACATAAGGGAACTTTGACCTTTACTTCTGGTGTTTCCCTTGTTAGTTTGCCAGTGTGAGTCTTGAAATTGCCCCCAGGCTCTCATAGATAAGGAGTCATCCCACCCATGAGTAGCTTGCTGGATAGTTCCATTTCTCAGATGTAAGCTAAAGTCTGCCTGTGGCAGCTTCATGGTATTTGCAAACCTTATTTCCATGCATTGGATGAAAGTGAGGCAGTTACTGGGGCAGATGCTATTGGAAGCAGGTCACAAGCTAGACTGCTCACCACTGCAGAATTTTCACAACACTGACATTTGTCATTTCCTAGTGAGTTCTGACAGGGTCGCTATAAGGAGGGCATGAACTCTTTTTCAAACCCAACCTTGTCCAATCTGCTTAGCAGGTTTATATTTTTTGCTGTGGTTCTATGTGTAGCTACGTTTGCAATCTCTGTTTAATACCACTGTCACTAAAAATATTTGTTTCAAAGTTCCAAATTTTTGCCTTCCTTACCTTACGGAAGAAGCTGAGGAGGAGGGTGATCCCACAGGAAGACCAGCAGAGATGTCTCAGACACTGAGCCACCAACCAGGCAGCATACACCAGCTGATATGAGGCCCCCAACACATATATAGCAGAGGACTGCCTGATCTGGCCTCTGGGAGAAGTCATGCCTAACCCTCAAGAGACTTGAGGCACCCGGGAGTGGGGAGGCCTGTGGGGTTGGGGGCACATCTTAGAGTCTTCAAGATGCCAATCGCTTTGTTCCTGATTCTCTGAGGAGAAATCAGAAATCTATTCTGTGTTCTTTCTACTGTAAAACACCAAGAATCTAATTCCTTGCTATCAGGAAAGTATTGGAAGGCATAAATTCTCACATTCAGAGATACTGTGGTCATCAGCAGTATAATAACCAGTAGAGAGGCTGCATCCAATAAACATACTCATTATCCTTCATTTCCTGTAAATAAGCAGCTTAAGAACTTGAATTTTAGCATTGCCACTTATGAGCACATCTATACAATGATCATATAAATGTTTTCCTCTCACTAAAGCAGGTTTCCAAAAAACAAGACCTTTTTGTTAATCTAATTGCATTTTTTTGTGTTCTTGAAAGTGACTGAACTATGCAACCATATAACATCTAAGTTAGTTTTCAGTGAGTTCAGACTCCAGAGAGATGATTATATGGTCTGACAGACATGAGCTACCTACACAGAGGCAGAAGGCCCAGGCTTGTGGAGGATGGTTTTGAATACTGTTTTGGGAACATGATCCAGCTGGTACCAGACTGAGGTTTCTAGTGTGTTGTCTTTTTCCATTGTCTCGCTAAATTTGGTCCTCTTTCCCTCTCTCATATTTTCTAATCTGTCAAGTGACATCTCACAGTCTTTTCAAAACAGAAGATGTTACTTCTAAGGGATTTTCTGTATTGCATTTCTATGGAGGTTTACGCAGACTAGTGTTTGAGTTATTGGGTGTCCTTTATCCACCAGGTCAATGAGAATGACCCCTTAATATAACCGAAGAACCACAAAACACATTTTCATCCTGTAATAGGAAAACAGTACTCCCAAATTTTGGGACTATGTACATAATTCCTTTTAGAAGACACTATAAAAATCAAGAGTTTTGAGGGTTGATGCTGGGAATTAAGGTACGTGATGGCTCATCTTCATCACTGCAATTGTCTTATACACCCCTGACAATAGCATCACTCCACCTTTTCAGCCATCCTCTCTTTACCCATTTTTTTCTCACTTGAAAGGTATATAAATTGGTGGTCCTTAAGTGACCCCTTTGATACTGTTGCTGTATGCTGAAGGCTTTCCTCAGCTCTATGACATTGAGATACTCCATATTCAATTCTTCTTGATGAATTAAAATATCAAGGAATCATTGGATAATTAAAACCATCTTAGTCTGGTATCTGCTGAGTACTTGGTATTGCATTAGACAGGCTACAAATTATAGACAATTACATTGTCTAATCACTTCTCTCTAGGTGCTAATTTCAAATACAAAATAAACACAAAATGAGAATGAGCCATTGAGATGGTTGGTAATTAAATAGAACCACATTGATGCCATAGGGTTGTTGCTATTCTATGTGTTTGTGTGCTACAAAGCCGACCAGTTCAGTTCACTCTTCCTTCATGTGTGTCACTGTACAACTGGATATACTCCACAGTCTCCAAGTAATTGATATGAAGTGTCTCCCAAGGCTCAGATGCTTGAATATTCAATAACTTGCTAGTGGAAATGCTGGGGGACCTTTTAAGAGTTTAGACCTAGCTGGAAGAAGTAGGTCATTGAGGTCTGGTTCCAGCTCCCTCTTGGTCTATCTGCTTCCTATCTTGATGATAATGTGTTAGTTTGATCTTCCTGTTGCCATAGTGACAAGCCACTCCTGCATTCCCCCCTCCCCACTGTGATGGATTGATTGTACCTTCTCAAGCTGTAAACCAAAATAAACTGCCCTTCTCCTAAGCTGGTTCTTATTGAGTGTTCTAAATGATGAGAATAATCAATGCACATAGATAATGAGAATCTTAATACTCTGTTTTTTTCAAACATACACAACACACATAAAGTTTATAGACAAGTTTATATATTAGGCACTATAAAATATTAACAAATATTGACAAAATAATATGACTTAGTAAATAATAATAAAAATCAGATAAATGTGGTCTTTCTTTTAAAGTACCAAATCAACCACAGGTAGTTGAAACTGCAGATGATGGGGACTATTGTAGTATCAGGTTTTATGTTGCTCAGCCCCATTCATTTTTTTCATTGTGACAGTTCAGCTGCTGCTTCTTGTCTTAGTTAGGGTTTCCATTGCTGTGAAGAGACACCATGACCAAGGCAATTCTTATAAAGGAAAACATTTAATTGGGGCTGGCTTACAGGTTCAGAGATTCAGTCTATTATCAAAGCTGGAGCATAGCAGCATCTAGGCAGGCATGGCACTGGAGGAACTGAGAGTTCTACATCTTGTTCTGAAGACAAACAGGAGAAGACCATTTTCAGGCAGCTAGGAGGATGGTTGCCCAACCCCACAGAGACACACTTCCTCCAACAAGGCCACACCTCCTAATAGTGCCATTCCCTGGGCCAAGCATATTCAAATCACCACACCTCTCTTTCACAGAAAAAGAAAACAAGCTCAGAAGTCAAGTTCTCTGACTAAGTAACACAGTTGAGTTTTCAGTCACTCCTGCTTATTGTACTTCACTGATATTAAGGTTGTCAGTATGTGTATGGAAGGCCTTGGGCTCTGGGTCACAGGTATATAAATGTATTTCTTTCTGCAGTGGCACTGAAGATAGCCAGTTTTAAAAACAACTTAGACCCATAAAAGAGGCAACAAAAAAAACCAAATTAGTTGAATGATCTTTTGTGTTTGAAAAACAACATGGTACATGTTACCATAAATATATTTTTCTTGTGAATTATAATGCTCTTAATTTATTGTTTTAATAAGATAGGATGTGTGATTGTGCCAAAAACTCTACCAAATGTTTAGTGGGAAGCACAGTATGAAGGACAGATCTTGGAATAGAACTCAGGATTCCAGGCCTCTGTCCATCAAGGTTTTTTTGTTTTGTTTTGTTTTGTTTTTTGTTTTAATTTCTTCAGAATTAAGAGATCCTTTTTAAAAAGAGAGGGAGAAAAACTTTTGTGTGCTGTCTGAATATATTTTTTAAGAGAAAATTTAATTTAATACTTTGAAAATCTGTAACAATGCTTTTCAAAGGAATGTTGAACAAGAATTTAATGAGAATTGCTTATACATAGATACTTGGGTTATATTTATTTTTTAATTTCCTTACTATTTTAAATGGCTTTAATTAGTCAGTCATAGTCTGCTACAATAATACCTGTGGAAGAACTCGAGTGTGCTTGCATGGCATGTTGTGGCAGTCACTTTAGTAATGTGACACGTGGCCTGCAGATCTTGGATCTCAGTTAATTAGTTCAAACATTTGCTTCCTTGGTCCAGAGTTTCAGAAAGCATGCTTCATTCACATGCTAGCCTCTAACTAGTTCGATTTTCATAAACTGTTCTGGAGAGAAGAAGAAAGGTGAGGAGTTGATGAAGAAGTCTAGAGGTTCATAGGAGAATGAGTAATGGTCAAAAGAGGACAGGGTATGATCAACCTGCGTACACTGAGTTTTCTGTCTTAAAGAGGAGCCAGAGACTCTCCAGAGTGACTTGGAGATCCTCTCCTTGTTTCCTCTGAAAGCTTATCTCCTGTCTCTTTAACCAATGCTATGTGTCATCCTTCTGTGTCTTTCTGATGACCATGGTCAGTCTATCTGCCAGATGAATCCATCCCATCAGAGCTTTAATGGGTGGCCATTAATACACCCAGTCCCACTGGGTGACTTTATTTCAAGTGCCATTCATGGCTAACACTCACGATGCCATCCTTCTTACTCCCTTTTGGAAACAGGCAAGTGTAATAATTAATACATCACAACAGATTTTAAAACATTGATGGAGGCTCTTGGGAAGATGTTAGGAGGCACAGATTGCTTCTGAAGCAAAGTTGCCTTCTGAAAGAAAGTCACAGGTGGCTGAGGGATACAAAGGTCTGAGGGCACCCAAGAATAGCATGGGTTTTGTTCTTGATGTTCAGAGTTTAAAATAGTAGTGGATTACTTAAACTTTTCAAAAGACCAGCATTTTCTGGGTACTTTTGGGGTTAAGAATGGAGATGATTTGTGCTTCATTGCTCCATTGTTCACAGTGATAATTCTGCAATTTGTATTTATTCAGTATCTTTAATCTTAAAGACACTCATGTGACATATTGAACATATAGACCCATTGTAGATTCCTGGAAAACCACTACCTACTTTCTGAATAAACTTATCTGAGAACTAGAGAGCATAGATAATGTCTACTCTGGGATAATGTTTCTTAGAAATTTCCACAAAGGCATTGGCTAAATGTTCAGTGTTCTCTACTCCTGTGATGGTTTGTTAGTTGTCTTAGTATCTGAACAAGGTCTTAATTTGATAGAAAATCTTTACTATCTTTTTAATAGAAACAAAGACAGTAAATACTTGATCCTAAGGAGGTAGATTCTGTGGCTCAAAGAGAATGAAGATAATAACATACCTCAAAATACAAGCCTTCCAACTTTTATAAGGTATAGCCTGTCTATTAGTCCAGATCTTCAACTAGGAAGAATTTTCTAGAACAAGTTAGGCCATACAAATAGCACACATGATAGGTCACTGAATGTAGTTTCATCTAGAAACTGTCTTAATTTTGTCTTGATAGTTGGGCTATTATCCATGTGTATTCAACAGGAAGGAGTAAAGTGTTACTAACCTTGAGTCTCATCTGGGTCAGAAGAAGGTCTGAGAGGAGACCTTTTCATTACCAAGGCATTGGAGTTATGAGAGCAAGAGTTCTTTTGGACCCAGGGAAACTCCAGCTGGATCCTACTCCCCTTGTGTCTTAGTTAGGGTTCTATTGCTGTAAAGAGACACCATGGCCATGACAACTCTTATAAAGGACAACATTTAATTGGGACCAACTTACTGTTCCAGAGGTTTAGTCCATTATTGTCATGGCAGGAATCCTGCAGACGTGGTGCTGGAAAAGCAGCTAAGAGTTCTACGTCTGTATTCAAAGACAGCGGGCAGAGAACCAGCTTGAGCTTCTGAGACCTCACGTTCTCCAACTTCCTCCAACAAAGCTCCAACAAGGCCACACCTCCTAATAGTGCCACTTCCTATGGACTCAGTTTTCAAACACATGAGTCTACAGGGGCCATTCCTACTCAAACCACCACACCTTCAACTTCTCTACCATCGAAGGAGGCTCTAGGCTTCTTTTAAGAGTATTAGGTATAGTGACTGTCTATCAGTGAAAGAAAATATTTCAGTATTAAAACAGCAATAATCTATGTAATACAAAGAGCACCTGCTATGCAGTGCTGGCCAAACTCTCAGCCGCTTGAAAACAATCAGATCCCTCATATGTACAATGGAAGTATTATATGCAATGGTCTGTAATATTTTGCTCAGGTTCTCATGATTCTTGGTTTCTTCTGAACTATTCTCAATTGTTATGGTTCTTAGCACTAAACATGGGATTTTGGTCATAAAAGTACACCAATTTGGTAGTTTATCACTATATAAGGTCTTTGCCACAGTCAATAAACACTATACCAACAATCTGATGATACTAGATTTAGTTCCTATGTTTAAAGTCTTTTAGCATATGGAGTCAAGTTGCTTTGTTCCTTGTGGGGACAAACGATACTGGAGGAAATAAACATGTCGGGTATATTGCAATGATTGTGGTGTTACTGGAATCTACTCTTGAGATGGAATGCTTAGTGATATAGTTTTCATAGAAGGAGTATATCAGAAAAATCATTTCATTTTAATTAGAATTTAACAAATTGTGTAGCGAATCTATATCTGTCTCTGTTTCTGTCTCTCTCTCTTTCTGTGTGTGTGTTTATGTGTATGTGTGTGTCTGTGTGTTATGTGTGTGTATGTGTGTGTGAATATGTGTGTCTCTGTGTGTGTGAATGTATGTGTCTGTGTGTGTGTGTGAATGTGTGTTTGTGTGTGTGTGTGTGTGTGTGTGAATGTGTGTTTATGTGGGAAGAGAGATGTGTGGTCAGTGTATCTGAGAAGTAAACAGAAAAAATTTATAGACTCATGTATTGTTCTTAGTATTTTTCATTGCCCTAGAGATTCTCATTCTCTGCAATTTTATATATGAAAGGCAGTTTTCTATACATCCTAGCCTCTATTGCCTCTGAGCAAAAGTGGATTTATAATTCAAAATCAGTGTCCCTAGACTTGACACTTGGGCCCCAAATGTCCCCACCTGTGAAAGGTATGTGTGAGGATTTCATTAAACAAATGTGTGAGAAAATGTTGCATACTATATCCTTTGTCAGAGATGACATACAATAATAAGCTGCGGGTGCCTAAAGACATGTCAGTACGTTTCTTGCATAACATATTGGCTCAATACATAGACTTTGGCTTCTGTTGAACTGGTCCTGTTTCACAGTTATGTGGCCATCTGTTTTAATATTTTCTGCTAGAGAAGATCTACAGACTGGTTTTGGTTGCAAACAATATTGAAAAATTTCAGCTACTCTTTCAAGAGTCTCAGTTTTTAAAGCTATTTCCATTTACTGAGTTTTCAGAAGATTTTTCCAAATGAATTATAACAATAGTGCATATACAGGCATAACAGCACCAAATGTATCTGTAGATTAAGATGTAATGCAGGTGAATACATTCCGTCTCTAAAGCATCAAGTCAGTGTTCTCCACAAGAAAGAGAAAGCCCACTATTTCCACCTGGCCATGAGCAGTGGACTCAAGTGAAACTCTGTACTGTGCTCTTGTAGATAAAGGCTAGCATAAGCCAAGGAGATTTAGAGTGAGCCTTCGACACAAGTCATTTGCAAGATCAAGAAGCAAAGTTCAGTAAGACCTAGAGCTCTTCAGGAACAAGGCTTGTTTTCTTCCCTTCCTTGGCCTTTGCTTCCTCCCTTTCTCCTGTAACTCTCCCCCACTTCTCTCTTCCTCTTTCTCCTTTGCCTCCCATCCCCTTTCCTGTTCCCTTCCCCTTCTCTCCTCTCCTTCCCATTTCTGTCCTCCCTTCCTTCCTTCCTTCCTTCCTTCCTCCCTCCCTCCCTCCCTCCCTCCCATCCTTCCATCCTTCCTTCCTTCCTCCCTCCCTTCCTTCCTTCCTTCCATCCTTCCTTCCTTCCTTCCTTCCTTTTATATCCTTGTCTTTTACTCCTCTTGGTTTCCTTCACATTATCTTCTCTCTGACTTTGATGTGTCAGCTTCATTTCATATCCTTACCCAATGTCTATTGATTAGTCATATTGGCTATGATTTAACAACAGCTTTTCTTAATCTCTCAGACTCTAAAGTAGTCTTTATTTCTAATGCCTATAACCACCTGACTATAATCTTGTGGGTTTGGGTTTGAATTTCCAAGACAGTCACATGTATTCTATTGGTGGGTGGGGATGGTGTCAGCTGTCCAGTCCTCACCCATTGGCAGTTTTGTTGGGAACGGGGCTTGCAATCACTGATCTCTATAGTGTAACTCCTACTCAATGGCAAAAGTGCCTAACATTCAGATAAATATCCTCATCTAAAAAAAAGAAAGCAGATGACAATTCCTTCACTGGACAATGGAGGGAACACATAAAATAACATACATGAGATTATAGGATAAAGTGTGGCAGAAAAGAAAAGAAAAGAAAAGAAAAGAAAAGAAAAGTGAAACCGGAAGGGGGCTTCTGATTCTAAGAGATTGGATACATTTAGCAACTGGTACTTTTGAGGGTAGAGCTGCTGCTTATAAAAATCCAATCTGACAAAGGTGAAAGACTCTAACCCCAATCATGTTGTTGGCCAGAAGATTTTATGAACAGAAACCACCAAGTTTAAGTTACTAGAAAACAAAACCAGCCCAGAGGAATGTGAACTGTACTGGAGAAAAGATGGAGCTGTTTTATCTTCCCAAATGTTGAACTGTTTAATACATCAGCGGACCTTGACATTTACAATGTATCACCTTTTTATTACAAAGGGCAAAATGACTTAGAAATATTGCAAAGAGGTGAAAGTGCCTGATCTTTTGTGAGCAAACACAATCTAGAGCTGATCTCTTACCTTTGACTCATTATCACCTGAACTACTGCTTGATCCAGCCAGTGCAATAAATTTTGTCATTTTCATTAAAGTAAAACAATACAAAGTTGAACTCAGCTTTCACTTTGCAAACGCGGTCTAGGGGAGGAGTGTTTAAATGTACAATGCATCACAGCAAAATCAGTCTTATTTCACATAATGTTCTTTTTTACGACGTTCTGGACTAAATTTTTATCCAGTATTGCTTATTTTCAATGTTTTCTATTGACATCATAAGATATAAATTGGAAAAGGCCTAGTGACTCATTCTTGCTCCTATAATGTTGTTCATGAGACAGGATTTGACATTTTCATCCCAGCCTCTCCAGTCACTCATCACACACTGGCATAGTCTAACTTAGCTGTCACCTGAGGCAATATGACTCTTGATGCCATTTTTGGTGTAAAACATCAGGTTGTAAGCTACCTATGGAAATACTTAATGATTTTTAGCTTAAGAGAATTTTCTGATATCTTCTAAGAATACTTTTAATACCTCTATTTTATGCTATCATCATTTGTTGGATAGGCCATTTGAGAAATTTGTCTATCACTGAATTATCTTCTAACTCTTCAAGCTAACTTCCAAGTGACATAGCCATGACATCTTGCAAATGTTTTATGCTCAGATGAATAGTTGATTTTAATAATTAAGATCTACAGAGATTTGAGAGCTAATAACCATGTGATGGAATATCAAATTGTATTAAGTAGAATTGTGTGACTCTATCCACCTCGTCACAAAAATCCAAGATGTTTGTTGTATTAACCATTGCTAGGGAGACTGATGTGACAGAGGGCACAGAGGCTTACAAACTCAAATGTATAAATGAAGGGCTACCTTTAGGCTACATCACAGACAGCTTCTTAACTCTGTCTGGGTCAGGAGATGAATTGTTGAGGAGGAGAGGGAAATTCAGAAAAGGATTTTACATGGGTGTTAGATTGAATGTATCCTTTGGCATATCCTTTTATAAGATGCACTAGACTCTTCCAAAAGAGTGTTCCAGTACGCAAGTGACTGTGCGTTTTCTGAGATATTAAGATGTATGTTGTAATGATGCTCATGTGTGTGAATAAGACTAAATTCTCCTTTGGGAGAGGCAGGTGGGATAAAGGGATAGGGGAATGAAAGAGAGAGACAGAAAGACAGACTGACTTTAGCATTTGCACACTGGCTGGAGTAGCTCATTAGGGAGAGAGAGGATGGGGATTGAGTTCACCAAGCAGAAACAAGGAAAGGACAAGAACAGGGGTTCGGCTTTTCCTTTTCTTGTCTTCTTTCTAACCAGCATTGAGACTTGCTTACTTGAACACTAGTTGTTGTTGGTCAGGTTCCTTCTAGGAGACCCTTTTGATACTCAGTGATTCACAGGAAATAATTCACACGTATTTCTATAGCCAGAGTGTCTTGTTATTACTCCTCAGTAATAGCAGAGAAACAGAACAAGAAAAATAGAACCAGTATAATATGAATAGATGTGCTTGAAAGTGAATGCTTCTCAAAAGAAACTCAGGAGTGTATATTTCTTTTTAATTAGAAATTGTTACTTTGTTGCAACACCAGAGGTTTAGAAAGCAATAAACTAGAACTTGTTTTTCTCTATCTTTGATACTTTAGAAAAATACACGTACTAACTAGGACTGTGACCAAATAGTCCCTGGTTCACAATCAATTCCACTCCTCCCTTCTGAACCTTGATCAGAAACTGTTTTCAGCTAATTCTTAGCATGAGCTAATTATGCTGACCCAGCCCTTACAATAACAAAGTGCAAAGATCTAACTTCATCTCATATTAGAATTTTGTAATTTCTACTTTTTAGGCATTTTCAAAACTAAACCCAATGGTCAGAGAGTTTCTATCTTTTCTTCTTAAACTATGCTTCCATGTGATATAGTCAGAGTCCTGCTCCCCTTGTGTCTAAGATCTGCCTGCCTGTTGCCAAAGCAGTGGGACTGCTGGGACTGAAGGGCATGGTTTTTAAAATAATAACATTGATTTTATATGATCTTGTGATGCATACTTAGGAAAGACGGCAAGCTGTGATTTACGGTGTATCCATGAAGACATCTACAAAATGTTAGGTGGGAAGGAGAAAATGCCTAAAAGCTGTGAATGAGCAAGCATCATCCTGCCTATTTCGGGTCTGATTAGGACAAACCAGCAGAATCAGCGTGAACTCATTCTTCTTGAGTAGGGATATCCATTTTCTTCTGACTTTGGATATAGTTGCCTCTGGGCATTCATTGGGTCTTTCACTTTGATCTAGACCTTAGCTTCAGTGGCCATGCGGACTTAGGGTTTACATTGAAACAATAGCACTGGTTTCTGGACAGCTCATCAGGGGACTTTGCTGTCCCTAATTTAGCTACTCCTGCATGAGAAGTCATTTTCTATGTGTCTACTTGTGTCCTGTTGATTCTGCTTCTCTGGGAACCTGGAGGAATAAAACCAGAAACTATCTGGGTACAGAGTTCCTAGGAATTAAGGATGTTCATTTTCCTACATGGGTCTTTGGATGAATTTTTAAATTTAGCCTTTCAAAGTCTTAAGAAATAACACAACAATTAGCAAATGCAGCAAAATAGATAAATTTCCAAATGATGGTTTTAAGTGAAGGAAGAATAAAAAAGAACATAGTCTATATGACTGTAGTTTTTATAAGATTTTAGAAAATGTGCATGTATCTGTAGGGATAGACAGTGTTCCCACGGTTACTTTGAGTTGGGAGTTGGGACCAGGGTTAGAAGGGACTCTATATAAGACAGGACAAAGAGAAACTTTAGAGGGTCAAGGATGTGTTCATATCTAGACTGTAGTACTGGTTTTGGGTATTGAAACTAATTAAGCTGAAAATTTAATATAAAATCTAATTTTAATTGTAGTTCAACAGAATTTTAAAAGAATCATGACTCAGAAAGAAGAAAGAAAAAACTTCAATCCCCTTCCAACTTTCCGTGTCTATTTTACAGGTGAGGGACCAAAGGCAAAGGATCTCTAGAGGCTCCTTGTGAAGCAAGCATCAGAGCCAGCTGGTTGGCAGGGTCCTATGACCAGTATCCCGGCACTGTCAGAGAGCCTCCCGCTCACCCAGAACCTGACCAGGGTTCTTTGTAATGCTGACACACTTACTAACTGAAGACAAACTGAGTGTTGAGAGAGCAACTGAACACATGAAGTGCTATATTTGCCCCTTGATTGTCCTCTAGTGAGGACATAAAGGAACATGGACCAGCAAAATTTTAGTTTTAGAGAAAATACAATTTTAGTTGTTAAAAATAGTGTATTCCCAGAACATAATTATATATGACGTGAGACCCTACTACAGTGTCTCATATTTTACAATGATTTTTCATGTTTTCTTTTCTTCTTCTTCCTTCTTTCCTTCCTCCCTCCCTCCTTTCTTTCTTTCTTTCTTTCTTTCTTTCTTTCCTTTGACACAGGATTTTGTTATGTGGTGCAGGCTGGCCTGGACTCACTATGTAGCCCACACCAGCCTTGAACTCGTGATCCTCCTTCAGAGGGCTGGGATTATAGCCCGAATCTACCAGGCCTGCATGGCTCTGGTTGCCTTTTTAATGACTTGGGTTTTAATAGCGACTAAGTTCCTCATCTGAATTACTACAGACTCTGAATTAACAGACTCTACTTACAAAGCTTCATTTACTTTGTCATTATTATTATTATTATTATTATTATTATTATTATTATTATTTGTGTGTGTGGATGCATTTTAATGCATGGGAGTACACATGTGCCATGATATGTATATCTTTATGCATGTTGTTATAGGACAACTTTGTGTAATACCTTCACATGGGTTCTGGGAGACTTAACTCGGATCACAAAGCTTGTGCTTTTACTGGCTAGGCTGTCACACCACCTCCTGTCTCCCACATTACTTTAAAAGTTGAAGCCCAATACTGGACCTGCACTTTTCCTAGAATATATTTAAATGACAATTTATTGTCTGTATTCGAAGCCATAAGCCAACAATGGGTCAAAATATAAAAGAGATCACAATTAATACTGCTTTTAACAAATTCTGAGTACCATAATACAAATGGAAAAAGCCATTTTAGTAGGACAAAGAATAAACATGTGGTTTAAAATATAAATAGAAAAAAAGAGCAGGGTTTTATTGTTCCCTATTTGGAGCAATTTATTATGACTTTATACAGAAAATATGGTACATTTACACAATGGAATACTACTCAGCTATTAAAAACAATGACTTCATGAAATTCTTAGGCAAATGGATGGAACTTGAAAATATCATCCTGAGTGAGGTAACACAGTCACAAAAGAATGAACAGAGTATGTACTCACTGATAAGTGGTTATTAGCCCAAAAGTTAGGAATACCCAAGAGTCACTTCACAGCAGCCATAGGGCTGAGTGTAAGGTCCCAGATGGAGGAGTTGGAGAAGGGACTGAAGGAGCTGAGGGAGATTGCAGCCCCATGGAGAGAGCAGCAGTGTCCACTGGCCTGACCCCTCGATGCTCCCAGAGACTGGATCACCAACCAAAGAATACACATGGAGGGACCCATGGTGCTGGCCACATATGTGGCAGAGGAGGGTCTTGTTAGCCATCAGTGGGAGGAGAGGTTCTTGGGCCTGAGGGTGTTAGATCCCCTAGTATAGGAGAATGCCAGGGAGGGAAGATGAGAGTGGGTGGATGGGTGGGGGAATACCCCCATAGTGGCAGGGGGAGGGGGAGGGAATAGGGAGGTTCCAAAGGGGAGACCTGGAAAGGGGGGAACATTTGAAATGTAAATAAAGTATCAAAAAAAGAAAAAGAAAAGACAAGCATTGCTTCTATGTCCGTTTGTCTCTTTGTTTACTTGTTTGTTTTTACTTAACAAAGCATCATTGCTCTTCTACATGTACAAATCCCTTCCCATTAGAAGCAATCTCCCTCAGCCCATGACCTGCCTCTACAGCCAACCCTCGGGATCTAACCTCTGATCGGTTTAGGAAGAAAGTGCCTATGTTTGGCAGAGTTGGTGTAAGCAGAAAAGACAATCTTTCCTCACCACCGGGATAAGCAAGATTTTGGCTGGACCTTTGCATATACATTGGGATCAAAATCACAGACTATGGTCCTGAAACAGATTAAGAAGGAACTTAGTGATTTGGCATGTGGCCTTCTAGCCCAGTGTTCTGCAGGTCTAGTTGGAAGTGATATGTTTCATTGACAAGCCTCAATTATGGGCCCTGATTTCATCCCACATCATGGTGGTCTATTCTTTCTGTCAATTTATTTTCTTACAGACAACCCCTTCAAACCACCATTTACAACAAAAATTTATCATCCAAATACTAACAGTAATGTCAGCATTTGTCTTGATATTCTAAGATCACAATGTTTCCTGCTTTATCTATTTTTAAAATTTTTTTATCCATCTATTCACTGCTATGTGATCGAAATCCAGATGATCCCCTAGTGCCAGAGATTACACAAATTTATACAACAGAGAGAAATAAATACAACAGATTATCTCGGAAATGGAATAAAGTATGCCATGTGATGCTACCTGAAGCTCCTAAGATCTGAATTATAGCTGAAATAAACTTTAAATTTAATCAATCACTTTCTTTTGCATACATAGATTTTTTTGAGCCTTTGATCTCTCCATTCATTCATCAAGAGGTCTTATAATATTCTGGTAAGAAGTACACTCTTCCTGCTTTCTAGAGAGAGGGCAACATGGAATAACAAAACAGAAGGTAACACAGTGACCGTGGGTTAGAATACTGTCCTCCATGCTAAAGACTAAAAGATAAGTGCCTACAACTCTCTTAATGGAAGAGGATTAAAGGTGGAACTATAGAGTTGTGAATCATCTAACAAGTCATCTGTTAGATTAGTTAGGTTAGTTAGGTTAGGTTAGTTAGTTAGGTTAGATAGGTTAGTTAGCTCACACAATTTTGTTCCCTTCTTGTGAAAAAGGACAGCTTTCTCCTGTTGCTTTAATTAATTCCCACCATCTCAATGATGTAAACAATGGAAATATATTAGATTTCTAAAGGTCAGAAGTCCAGTATGGATCTCACTGGGTTAAAAGTGGCAGGGGACCAGGTTCTTCCCAAGAGACTAGGGGGTGCTCATATCCATGCCCTCCTTCCTGCATGCTCACAGACAACAATACTCTATCTTTCTTTATCCACTCTCTGACTCCCCTACACTTAGGTTTCTTTTATATGTCCATGTGATGAGGTTGCTACAAAGCTATTTTAGCCGTACTGAGCCATCTACTTGCATGGTGAGGGCAAATATTCACAAATCCCAAGGATCAAGATGTGGGCATCTTGGGAAATCATTTTTCTAAGTACCATATGAGGAAGATATTAGAGCCTTCAGGGGATGAGATAAGGACACAGAGAGTAGCTGAAGGGGTGTGTTTTAGAGAAACATCTACTGTTGTAATTGTCTGGAAGAGTCAACCAGAAAATCATGTCATCCACAGACAGAACAGCAGGTGAAAGGGCAATACTCGCACGTTACGCACAACCTCATGTCGAACACAGAGTAATCCTTTCTGCTCACTCAATTGTTAAGTCAACCAGTTCTCCCATGTCTCTCAAGTCTGACATCAGTTTCTCAGTTGGGGTAGCAGATGGAACCCCATCATTAGGTACTTGACATTTTACAGCATTGGAGTGAAATAGTTGATATTTATGGCAACAGAAAATAAGTTGATGGTTTGTAAACCCAGAATTTCTTAAGTAAAGTCTATCATGGATCCATGAGAAAGTAGCAGTAAACAGCATAAATCCTATACAGATTGCCTTTAGGAGGAAATGTTTTTGACTTAGAAAACTAAGTCTATGGTATATGTACATCAAATGAAGGGAAATATTAGATTTAGTTTATAAACAAGCACAGACTCAAAGTTCAGTTTGCAAAAAAAAAAATGTGATACAGAAATGGCAGATTTTGCTTTAGAAATCTCAAGAGAAAAATGGTGTGTCATATTTTCTGTGTTCTAATTAAATGTCTTTAATATCCAACAGTCCCTTTAAACTGTATTTCCTTTAGTGAAATTGATTTTAATAAATGAGATGGATAAGATTAATACTCATTTTAATTTAACTGCCAGCTACAAGTAGAGCTGGAGTCCATGGTCTTAAAATTAATGATAGTTTGAAACGTACAGCTTAAGCTGCACAATCAGTCATGGCTGACAGAGCTGAGGTCTAGACCCAGGGAGACAGCTGGGAATGTCAAGGGAAACCCTTTAAATCAGAAAGTGCTGAGAATGTGAGCATTTTGCTACCACTGTTCTCTATAAAGTATCACTTGGTTTTTACATACAGTGAGTATCTGGGATGTCTGTCTATATAACGGATGGGATCAATCTCCTCAAAGGAGTGTGAATGAATGCTGTGTTAACTTGTACACAGTATTTGTTACTTTAGCGAACTTGAGTGTGTTCTTCAAATCCCAGCTGAAAGAGAAGGATGGAATTGGGATGGAATGTGAAGTCAGGGAAGGGAATGGCTACTCACTGCAGTGGTGGTACAGAGAGTGTACAGTGAGGCAGTACAGATTGAACTCTTTCAGGCTTAACTTTACAGCTTTGCTTTCCTCCTCAGATTGTGCCAACTATCTAAACCTTGAGGCCTTTGCCCTTTCTATTTTGTTTGCTTGCTAGCTTATTCTCAAATTGAACTGTCAGTTGAGAAGATCAAGGAAGCAGAGTCTTTTTTAAACCTTTGACCTTGGCCTGTTTTGAAGACATCACAAAACAGCTAAGATCCACAAATCAGAAATGCCTTCAGCTACTGATTTTTTTTTCTCTCCCAGAGGCATGGTCATTAGGGTTTCTAGCCTATTGACTTCATTTTAGAGTTAGAATCTCCTCTGGGAGAACAAGCAGGTGGCATGTGGTGGGGCAGTGCAGTTGCCTTTGACAGTTGTACTTGGGTTCAAACTATGTTTGACACTCAACCTACATGCAGCTTCCCTTCAATTCCTTAGACTCATCAAGAATTTGTGAAGTAGGTATGAGCTGAAATATATTTGTCTTTATTTTAAAATAACCTCTTAAATAATATAGACTAGGTCAAAAATGAGAGAACAAAAGGAATTTATTCACACAGGATTGCAAAGCAAGAAAAAGTTCCTACTGGGTGATGGGAATGGAGAAGGGAGGAATCAGTAGAAAATGTATTTGATAGACTGGTAATGCAGAGCTGAGTGGTTTTTGTATAATACACAACTATATGAGAATGGTATTCATGGTGTGTTTGATACAGTTAAATGTGCATTTTCTTTATGACCAATATGGAATGCTTTTGAAAACTTCCTGTCAGGAGAACTTCAAATTCAGGCTAATATTACTTTGAAAATAATATTTACTGTAAACTTTCACCATAGAAACCCACTATAGTACCTTGTAGCTTCCAGCTGTGGGGAAATAGTTCAAGCACCTGACTTCTGAGGTGACAGCCTCAGCTTTCAGTGGGATGCTTATAAAGATTTAAAATGATTACAAACATCTGTAATTTATATTATGAGAAAATATCACAACAATGCTTAACAACAAGATTGAAAGTTTAGAACATGACATATTTGTAATTATGGAAACACAAAAAGAATCCAAACACAGCAAAAATATTAAATGTTTGACAGGTGAGTTCTTTCTTATTACTGATTAATTCTCTTCATCATTGTATCCCAATTTTACAACAACAAACCCAAATAAATAGATGTGAAGAAGTAGAAGAATTTACTGGTGCTTTCAAGGGAACAAGGAGAAAACTCACTCCTTAGCTGAAGGCAGTCACTGCTGCTGGTTAAATGAATTCTGTTCCCTTCTTCTGAGATTGCCGCTTCACAAACTTCAGTATTGACCACAGCCTTAAGCATCAAATTGGCAAAGGAGAAATATCTGAAAAGTCAAGAAATAAAAATTCTTTGATATGAATCAAGATGAATGAAGGGGAACCAGGGGTCCCAGAAGGCATGTTCTTTACTCGTTAAAATGTGCCATGGTTTACTTGTGGCCTCAAATACGTGAGGAAGAAGCATCTTATAGACAACATCAATGGCTGTTAGTACATTTGCTGTCCCTTTATAATTTCCTTTTAAAGTAAGACTAACTTTGACTGAAAATAGGTCATCCAAAACTTAGAAATCATCTGTGAAATACCAGCTATTGTTAAAACTATTAAAGTGTGAAGTTTGGGTATCCACATCAGTGAGCAATGATTTAGGTTGTATAAGCTCCTGAAAAAAAATCTAACTTTTTAGGTTTGTAGTATATTGGCTTTTTAATAGATTCTTTTCCAGAGAAGGCTTAGATTTATAGTATTATTAAACAGAAAATACAGAGAAGTTCCATCCTCCCTTGAACATCTCAGATGCACAGCCCCTCTAAATGTCAGCTCTCTTCCAGAGTGTTATACAGCTAACATCTGTCAAGCCCACATTGATTGACACATCCTCATCACACGAATCTGTAGCTTACAAGAGAACCTGCTTTGATGATTGAGCATGTTATGAATTTTGAAAGAATAATGACATGTATTAACCATGGCGCAAGAAAGATGGAAAAGATTTCACTAGCGCACAAAACCACCCGTGCTCCACCCATTGACCTGTTCCTCTCAATCCTCAGCAACTGCCGTTCTTTTCACAATCACCATGGTGTTTTGTTTGTTTGCTTCACTTTGTGGCATTGTGGCTGAGCTAAAACCTGCTATCTGCCTAGGTCAGCCAGAGCTAGGTCAGCATGGGATAGAGTTGAAATCTCGTAGTGTAGACTCTTTATATTGGTTACTCTTATGTACTGTAGGCTTACTTTCCTTTGTGCCATTTTATGTATTGGTAAGCCACTTATCCATGCTGAGTGATAGCTGCTGTTTGGATGCAGCATCAGTGTTACCCATCCACCCGCCAAAGAGCATGGCACAGTGGGTACTTCTAAGTTGGCAGGTTGAAGACATGAAAGGTTGGCCTGATCTGAAAATAATGAGAGTGCAGTTCTGGCAACATGAATAAAGTCACTGTAAATATCTGTGCACTGGGTTTTGTGTGGACACAGCTTTGTGTGTGTGTGTGTGTGTGTGTGTGGTTTGAGTATATGCCGATGTGCTAGTGAGCTTTTGTTTAATGTGACAAATCCATGAACAACTTTAGAGAGGAAAGATTTGGTTTTGCCTATAGATTCCAAATCTGGAAGGTATGGTGGAGCCACGCACAACTCTGAGAACCAGGAAGCTGAACAGAGATAGCAAAGGGTGAGAATGGGATTCACCTATCCAAGACACACCGCCAGTTAAGTAGTTGTCCATACTAAACCTACCTTCTAGAGTTGCCACCACATTCCGGTAGTTATCTCAAACTATGAATCCATCATCAAAGATACCACTATATCAGAATACCCACAACCTAATAGCCTCTGGGAAAACACTTCACTGACACACCTGAGGCTTACTTTGTTCATCTCCCAGGTGTTTTCCAATACAGTTGAGAAGGCACTCAGGGTGAACCTTCACAGTCAAGCACAGTCCATAGATGGTGTTGCAAGGCTTCTTTAGTCCTGGAAGCAACTGCCAGATACGTGTACAGCTCAGAGGTAGAACAATTGCCTGCATGGTAAAAGAAAGAGGAAGGAAGTGGAGGGGAGGATGCCAGGCTGTCTTCTGAAGTGGCTGTGTTCTGTGTCCCCACAACCAGGGGTCCTCTTGTTTCACATTGTCAGGGCTGCATGGTGTCATGTTTGGAGTTTACACTGTTGCAATGGAAATGAAAGACAGCTCATTTTTGTAACTTGTGTTCCTCCTGGCATATGATGCAAAGCACCTTGTCTGTGCATTTCCCATTAGTACATCTTCCTGGGGAAGTTGACTATTTATTTTTGACAGAGTTTAATGGTATTATTTTATAACAGTTGAGTTTTGAGAGCTCTTTGTCTATTTTGTATAACCACGCCAGATTAGTGTTTGGCTTGCATATATTTTTATCCAAGTCTGTAGCCTACCGTCTGATTTTTCTTGACTACATGCTTCATAGAGAATATTTTAGCTTTAATCAATGCCAGCTGACCAGTTATTTCTTTCATGCTCAGCGTCTTTGGTATTCTGTCTGAAAATTCATCTCCATGTCTGGGCAGGTGTAAAGTTTCTCTACAGGGTACTTTCTGGAAGTCTTACAGTTTTGTATTTTACATTTATGACTACAGGTATTGGGTTCACCTTTGGGAACAGTATAAATCTGTCATTAGATCCTTTCTCCTCTCTCCCATACTCCACCCTAGTCTTTTCCTTTGTTTGGTAGGCATCTGTCTCGTTGTTCCAATATTGCCTGGTAAAATGTCTGTTTTCTCCACTGTACTGTCTGTGCTTCTTTATCAAAGATCAGATGACTGTATTTATAGGTGTCTATTTCTGGAATATCTATTATTATGCTGATCAAATAATCTATTCTTTTGAAAATATTACGATTACGTGAAGTGATTCACACTGTCAAACTCATGGGAACCAGAATTCCTTCTACTTCTGTTTCACAAAAAATTTCTGAAAAATAGTTGAACTTTTTGTAGAATATGTTTTCCTAGTGTTAAAATCAGTTCTGATGTTTTTCAGAATTTTAAGTAAAGATTAATTCACAAAAAAATATTTTCTTGGTAACAATTTTGTTTTGCTGTACCTCTTTGTGTATAAGCATTTATGTTTGTCTTAATGACATGTATTTATTTATTTATTGCATGTGAAGTGGAGGCTTATGGAGGTCCGTGGACAACTTTCCAGAGTTGGTTCTCTCCTTCTACCATACAGATCTCAGGGAGAGTCAAACTGAGGTTTTCTGGTTTGGCAGCAAATACCCTTATCTATTGAACCATCCATCTTACTGGCCACATGTTTAAGTTTTAAAACCACATGTTTCTATAAAGTACACTCAATGACTTCATAGGACAATATTAGGCTATAGTATTGTGTATTTTCTTTAAGGTCATTCTTTCACAAGTTTGTGATGAAGAAATAGTCTTGGAATATGTTATTATAGTAGAGTGATCTCCTCAATACTTTTTCTGTTAAAGAAGAAAATCTCAGTTCAAGAACAGATTTAAAAATTAGCCAATAAATACCAGCTATACATATGCTTCTTTTATCTGTTGTTGTCTTAGAGTCTTCTGTATGGTGGCTAAAACATGAGAAAAAGATATTTCAGTTTAAGCCTAATTAATGACTTAATAATTTTGATAAATTTTTGATAGTATTGCATCCTAAAACAGGAGAGAGTCTCTGTTCATTTGGAGGCAACATATCCTCAAAAAGTGATTCACAGTAGCCAAGTCACGGGACACAACTTTGTAAGTCTTCCCCCTCCTTAAGTCACAATGGAAGTTGCACATCATATAGGAACTGTGCCTGCTAACTGTGGAAGGCACTTTCTTTGAGCAAATAGTTGTGCCCTAGTGACCAGATTACATGAATAGGAAACAATCGTGGAGGCTGTGAAATAGAGCAGTGGGAACTGAATCTTAGCAGGTGCTGCTTTCAAGGCTATTTTACTCTTTGTCCCTCCAGGGGCAAAGATTTTGACTATACATCTTATTATAATAATCAATGCAGAGCCTAAATCTCTTCTTCAAGACCGCCATGCCATTTCTAGGTTGATAAATGTAATGCATTGATAGCTAAAAATGTCATGGAATATAGTTTCAGTTTCCAATATTATGATAAATTTAAGACTAGATTCAAGTTTTGTTATGTTTTGCTTCTGTTGGGAAAATCTAAATATAATAGCATGACAGTTAACACTGAATTACAACATTTTGCATTCATTCTTACCTCATTCAAGTTCAGAGTTTGCTACACATACAGGTCATATATACTTAAAACCAACCTTGTAATTATATATCATTTTATTTGGATGACTTACAAATCTTAATAGTTTAGTTCTTTTGCATCCTTCTTAATATGCCAGGCCTGTTTCTTTTACGGATGACAACTTCTTAAAGGTTTGTTTTCCATTATGACGTTATTGTCCGTGGTCTGAATGATGATGTAAATCTTTTATTCCACGTTTAGTCTACAAACCACCCTCAGTACGTAAGAAAGCAGAAATCATGCTGAGACCCTCTTTTCTCCCTGCTCTCATCTTTGTCAACTCTACCATGATTTTCCATGGTATTCTGATGAAAATGAATGTGTGTGCCTTTCAGTTACAAATTAACATGTCAGCATATTGGCTGCAGGCAGGCTGTAATTCTGAGAAAATGGAAACAATGAACTTGGTATTCAAGTTATGTGTTCCACCAAAATGTTTAGTAAGTGCAGTGTATTGTTCATAAGCCCATTATTTCAGAATTACTCCAAAATTGTAAGTACAAGAAAATAGCTAAGGAGCCAGCATTAGGAATTCAAATTGTGGTAGATCTTGCCAACATCCTATTTTATTTTGATGTGTGGCTTGAGTCCTTTGCATATGTCTACTAAATAACAAAGCATTTTTCATCTTTACTGTATCAGTGATGAGGGGAGGGGATGGTGATGGTGGTGCTGATGGGCTGATGGTAGTGGTGATGGTGGTGGTGGTGGTGGTGGTGGTGGTGGTGGTGGTGGTGGTAATTCAATGGTAATGGGGCTGCTGGTGGTGGTGGTGGTGGTGGTAATTCAGTGGTAATGGGGCTGCTGCTGGTGGTGGTTGTGGTGGTAGCAATGGTGGTGTGTATAGGGGGCTCTCTTGGTTCTTGTCTTCTAAAAAGAAAGAATTAACTCAATAGACATAGACTATTTGAGCAAAAGTTTATGCAGCAAGAACAAGCAAAGCACTCTGAGGAAAGATGGGCATGATCTGCCTAAGGTGGGAAGCACCCTAGCAGAATCTGAGCTGCCAAATTTTTAAACAGATTTGATGAATACTTATGAGGTGTGTGTGATATAGTCATGGTATAAGATGATTCCTTTCCATCTCAAATCATGGTGAACCAGATCTCCATTTTAGGGTCCCTACAAAAAGAAGACCTGTCAAAACCACATTGCAAATGTTATTTACAATGACCTTCAGTCTTTGATGATAGAGAGCTCTGGTCAGCACACATGTGTAGGCAAATGCCCTGGGACCTTCATTTTTGCTGCAGTAGAAACAACAGTAATTTAGAGGAAATCTCCCCACACTGAGGCACTTGACCAGCAAGAGGCACAGTCACCAAGCTGCAGCTGTGTTTCTCCTTGTGCCTAATGTGTCCCCTGCCTGTTGTCATTTCTCTCACAAAGACTGGGTACCCTAACATTGGTTTTAACCCCTAGATTTGTTTCTACTGTAACATTTTTATATGTTTATTTTGCTTGCAGTAATAAATCTCTTCTAAAGTATACGACATGCTTGTATGAGACATTGGCTTTATTTGTATTAATGCCAATAAAGCAAATGGAACATTTACCACAAATATATCACATTTTATAGCTATAAGGAAATGGTACAACTGACTAATTGTCTTTTTTTTTGTAAAAAGTAAAACATTGGGAGAGTCTACACTTACTCAACATGGATTAAAAGATTAAGTGTAAAATTTAATTGGTAATAGGTGTGCTTATCACATGTGACCTGATTCTTGGGCTAGCTCTAAAGAGCCTTTGGAACATATAGTGACGCATTCAAATATTAACGAGATATAAACAGGTTCTGACAAATGGAAAACTCTTGACAGCATATTAAAAACTCAATCACTCTTAGGTCATGATACCTCTTAATGTTGGAAGGATATGCTCTCAGCTATCCTTGGGGAGTAACCCTGAGAGGTACATGATTTACTGCCAGTCCAGATCGCAGTGCATCAGAACTATCTTTGTAATCCCATGCTCTGATGACAGGGCATCAACCTTTAACAGGAGCACCAAAACCTTTATTTCCTCTTATTGAGAGTTTACTTTGCTTACTGCCTTGATTTCACATCAAAATCTGAGCTTCAATGACAAAACACAGCAGTTCCACTTATACCAAAACCCCCATTACTTTGTTTGCTGAGGTGTAAAATAACTCTCATTTGGAGTCAGAACAAGTCCAACCCAACCTCCACTGATGCTGCACAAGAAAATGGTTAGTTCCTTTAATTTAAGGGTGTTAAATACCTCCCATAGGACAGACTCTATAATGAAGTGATAACAGATCATTAAATAGTTATGACAACTAGATTCTGCTGGACTTTCTAACAAGACTAGATAAATGTAACTCACAAACTGATGATTAAATTAGATGCATAAACACCCCTACTAACCTTCTCCTTGGTTCTCCGGAATCTATGCTCAAATAACCCTTATACTTAGGCAATGACAATGTATACAAACAAGGCAGGTTCTCACTGCTGTTGCTTTTAACTGTCTCTGTGGGAGAAGAATGTGGATGTGTGTTTGCATGTACACGGATGCATGTGTCTGCGTGCATGCAATGTGAAGGCCATATGTCAACCTCAAATGTCAATTCTCGCACAGGCATGCACACACAATTTTAAGAGAACTGGCAGATACCTAGGTAGGAAAAAGCATTTGTTGCACAAGTATAAAGACCCAAGTTCAAATCCCCAGATCCCACATGAAATAAGCCAGGTGTGACTGTACATGTCTGTAATCCCAGCACTGGGGGAATATAGACATGCATGTCACTAGTCAACCAAGTTTAGATTCAGGGGGAGACCCTGTCTGAAGGAATAAAGCAGGGAGTGATGGAGCAGGACACCCCACATCCTCTTTTGGCTGTTGCAGCATGTGCATGGGCTCAGTGCACACCTGTATACCTGCATGCATGCACATGCACATGCACGTGCACACACACACACACACACACACACACACACAGAGAGAGCTGCAGAATCAGAATCAATAATTACAAGACAAGATATTTCCTTTAAAAACATGCAAAATAATTATAATAGAAATACTAATTAATCATAGTAGAAAGTATGAACAACGTAAAATCAGCAAAGACAGCCCATTTTTATAGAATTTCACTGAAATGATTAAAAAGAAAGTAAGAATAAACAACCAAGCTCCTAGTTTGAAAATTAAAGCGTGTAAGTCCATGCATTCAAAGCTGATCTTCAGAATAAAGCTTTCATGTAAGAGATGTGTGATAAAAGAGGTAGCCTCAGAATAATTGCAGCTATGGTACACAGTCCTTCCCATTTAAAAAGAGAGACAAGACAAGGAGGGGGACGATGAAATAATTAGCAGTTAATAATTTGGGGACAAATTAATTTAGATGCATGTTTTATATATCTTGCGATAATAAATTTCAAAACTTACCGTACATATGTAAAAATAAAAATTAAATACAATCAAGTGCTTGTCAGACTTTAGATAAAAAAAATCTGAAATAGAAGATGCTCAAAGGAAACAGAACAAGGGAATTTGACTGGAGGGTCTCCAAGTAAACATTCAAAAAAGAAAAGATGGAGGGAGCTATCGTGTTAAGAAACACAGGAAAGGGAAGAAAAATGGACGGGAAATAAGGAGACAAGGAGCACACCAAGGAGGGGGCTGGAAAGCCAGGAGCCTGAGACCTCCCAGCATGCTGAGCCATGTGAAGCTCACCCTGGTGAAGGTGCCCTGCGCTGGACACCAAAACTCTGTTCCATAAGCATATTAAGAAGTAACATAAGTAGAAGTAAATATAGTCAGTCTCAAGGATGAAATGCTCGCACAGCACTTATTGTAGCAAAGAATTGGGAACAATCTAACCGGCAAAGTGATACACTGTGGCATGTGTTCCAGGCCAGGAATCTGGTAGGGAGCAGGGAACCGCCTACCATCTCAGGTAGGTGCCTGGGTGCTGGGGCTCAACATTACTAAGTTTCCTGTTACGCTCCACTGTCCCACACTACATGGAATTATGTTCTGTATGAAT
>JADRCH010000081.1:4815098-4865502 GCA_019843965.1 Rhynchomys soricoides | reverse complement strand
TAAATTGTGGGCATTAGTATAGGATAATTCATAATCTGCTTTTTCCAAAGTTATTTGATTTTTAAATTTTTTTAAAAAAATCTCCAAATTAAGCTCATCAATTGAGGGAAACTTTCGGTACTTTCTGTATCTAGAACTTTCTAAAAAGAAAGGAGACAGTAGGATAAGAATGAACAGAAGAAAGATTGCAAGGTTGTCTTCCCTCACTCTAGAGATCATTTCTCTGGAGACCCTGGCCATAAATGGACGCTTGGTAGAAAATTCCAGTCCTTCATCCCCAGCCTCTCAAAGCTCTGAGTGATAAAGAAGAGCTGGTTCAATTGTATTTAAAAAAAAATGTTTATCAGATCTTTAGGGATTTTCTCTTCAGTCCAGAATATAGCCACTGTATTATGTAGGATCTTGGTAGCTTAGATGCTGCGTCCTCATTTGCTAACCTGTAATCAACCACATGAGGTGTGGTGATGGTTACTAAGTGACAAAACCACGTAGCCTCCTCATTTCTGTTTGAGATACCACACAAATAAAACAGTACATGTGTGCATGAGTCTCACAGGCAGACTCTGGAGGAGGGTCTCACCATCAGATTTGAATTGTAGGATGGAGGTGTGTGTGTGTGTGTGTGTGTGTGTGTGTGTGTGTGTGTGTAAGACTCCACTTTCATTTTCCTTCTTGCAGCTAGAATTGAAAGCCAAATCCTCATCAGCTGATCTTATAAAGCAGCATATTGGGAGAGGGAGAGATTATAGGTGTCCCTAAAATGTCTAAAACACCCAGGAGGACCTCCATCTTCCATTTCTTTCAAGTAAATTATCCTCAGCCCTGCCTATGCCTCAGTATCAACTGTGGATGCTGGGAAAAAAATCTGGGCTATGACACAGCCAGGTTAAAATAAATCCTCTGGGGTAGAGACCCAAGCATCAACATGTTTAAGTTTCTCCTAGTAGCATGGATGTACAGTTAATTATGAAAACACATGTGTCTTAAATGAATCTGAGGTCATGGTTTATTTCAAAAACTGTGGGGGTGTGTACAAGTGTCCATGGGGGGCTGATAGAGAGGGCTGTGGATAAAGCTAGTCAGGATGTTTTTGTAACCTTCAGTTATGTTCTTTCGGAACAGATGTTTGGCTTACATGCTGAACATGTAGGCTGGAGGATACAGCCCAACACAGCCTTCCACACCCTGAGGGGTTCCCTCCTCCTGAGGGAACTCCACTCAAACAAAGCCAAAGCCAAAGCCTTGACTATTGCGGAAGAGAATTGCAGGATGAGTAAGAGTGAATCAAAATTAAGTTTATTATGAGAAACAAGGATACACACTTAAGCACTGGTATTGAGTGAGGCTGACACACACCTACACATACACAGGGAGAGAGAGAGAGAGAGAGAGAGAGAGAGAGAGAGAGAGAGAGAGAGGAGGTTTTTAAGAAACTCAGAGTACACATTTAAGACATAGGCACTAGTTTTTGAACAGAAGTATACCTAGATGTCTACAATAACTATTTATGTGATTCTCGAGCTTTTAAATTTAACATTTCTTCAATGTGTCATTTGCAGCATGGTTTAAATATGAATCAACGCACAGAATTTAGGTAGAGTTTAAAACATTTCTATACATTCCATTGTGAGGTGTTTCTGTGAGGTGCTGTTGTTGGGACTGTGAACAGTGATCATATGCTCCAACTTAAGGTTACTTGGAGTGTCTTTAGGAAAACAAACACTATTTTCTCAGTTGAAGTTTCTGACATCCTGTCATTTTTCAGTGAGTGACTTCTATTTCCTCTCATGTCTCCTTAATCCTTACCATCTTTTTCTTTTTTTAATTAATCGTTTTATTTATTTACATTTCAAATGATATTCCCCCTTCTCAGTTACCCCTCCACAAACCCCTGATCCCCTCCTCCCTGTCCCCCCTTCCCTTTACTTCCATCAGGGTGCTCCTCTGCCCACTTGCCCACCCATACCCCACCTCTCCAACATCCCCCCACAATGGGGCACCAAGCTTCCACAGGTCCAAGGGTCTCCCCTCCCATGAATGCCAGACAAGGCCATCCTCTGCTACACTTGTATCTGGAGCTATGAATCCCTCCACTCCTTGGTGGGTGGTCCAGCTGCTGGGTGTTCCAGGTGGTCCACCCAGTCAATACCGTTCATCCTATGGGGCTGCTTCATCCTATCTCCTTCAGCTCCTTCAGCTCCTTCAGTCCTTCTCCTAGCTCTTCCATTGGGGTCCCCAGGCACCTTTTCATCCTGCCTCAGGAATAGTTTGCACTTCCATTAAAAAAAGTTCCCATTTGTTTCTTGAAGTTCAAGCCAATGTGAGTCTTTATCTGCCTAATTTTGATAGAAATCTGGGCATAAAAACATCTTGCTTTCCAGTTTACTATGGACAACACAAACCCTAGTATAACACTGAAGACAACGAAGAGCTGTAGGTTACTGGGTGGCTATGATCTTCACCCTGTTGTGTGGTCCTCTCCTGGGAGACACAGTTCTTGCCCAGTGTTCTAGTATGTCAGATGAAAGTCAAGCTTCACTTTTGTATGTAAAAGCAGATATTTATTAAACATTGAGAATTAACACTGTTTTTAAAAAATTTAACAGCATACCTATGGGCATTTTCTGCTTGCAGACTAAAAGTGGTTGGTGCAGTATGGATTCTTTTGTATAAAATGCATTTGTTGAAACCCTATGATTGGTTTGCCTTGTTTGCATACTTTGAAAAATATTCACTTTTTTGGATGTGAAATAAACAGCACAGATGTTGTTATCAAAATTATCTAGTATCAAAAATAAGGCCCAGTTAAGTACTGGCCAAAGAGATTGATTGTGAAAAGTGATATCAAAATTGTCTCTTACTAGGGACAAGTCAAGGTCCACAGATCAGCAGGTGTCTGTTAGAGGAACACTGCAAGACAAACAGAGCATTAGTTGAGTCATGGCCTTGGATAAATTTTCATCTTGATGAACACAATCAACTCTCCTCATGGGAAAATCTTTACTGGGTCTTGTTGACTCCATAGCCCAAAGTGCTCACTAGATCTATTATGTGTCCTTTCCTTCTGGTTGGTTCTTGAGGAGAATTTGGTGAAAAAAAAAATATTGGATGTGGCCAGGCTATGTATCATAAGGCTCCCAACCCCAACAGGCAGGGGAGGAGGGGACTGGGAGATTTACAAAGTCCACTCCAAAGGGCTGCAGAGCAGAAGATGGGAGTAGGGGTTGGCCTGAGAAGCTTACTTTTTTGACAAACTCCTGGGCGCTGCTGCTGGAATCCACATGCCCAGATCTCTAGGCCTTGGGGGCTTCATTCTCTGGTTCTGTATCCAGTCTCAGAGGCAGCAGGGAATGATGCTCTCCACATGTCTTTATCACTACCCTTCTCTAAGTTAAATAAGAGCCAAATACTGAAAGAAAATTACATCAACCTCTCTTAATAGCATGCTCATGATCAATTTTTGTCAGAAAATATGGATTATTTCATTCAGATTTTCCATTGATCCAGAGTTCTGTAAACTTCTTCCTGCTAGTCTAAAGAGTTACTGTATCTTTTCCCATCCTATTTCATCCTCCCTGGGATGCAGTTCATCCTCTCTATCCATTGTACACACACTTGTCGATGCTAGCTGCCATGAGTTACTTAATAGACATCCAATTGTCAGATTGACCATAGCAATGATGACATGTCTGTGCTCAAGTATCCCTTACTTTGTTCAGTAATGGCTCCCACAAGTCAGAATGGTGATTCTGGCAGTTTGGTTTAAAAAGAGAAGAGAAGCCAACATATGCATCCTTTAAGAAAAACAAGTGAATGTTCTCCACTTAATAATTGATAAAAAGATCAAATGCTAAGGTTGGTAAGATCTGTGGGAAGGATAAGTCTAGCTATAACATTAAGGGAAAAGAAGCACACGTGCATGCTAATTTTGCTGTCACTTTAAACTGCAAAAGAGGTAACTGCTTTTGCATAAGTGTTTAGTTAGGTTAGAAAAGACATTAAAGAGAGGGAGTGGTGCTCTGTTCCTTCAGGTGTGCCCTGGAGCCCTAGTGCTACCTCACTGTGGTAAGGAAACTATCCCATAGGCTAGTGCTACCCTTTGACTTTTAGAAGCTGACATTTTGGGGAACAACATGATTTTCTTACATGTGTATCATTAAATGCGAGAGTGTTGTTTGGTAGCAATCAATGAATGGGTGGTGATTTTTACACTTGCTAATTGGCTAGCATGCTGGCAGGGATGGTGGAGACTTGTGAGTTACCAGGCTCTTGCTTGTATTTGGATTGTCTGGTTGAAAATTAGGCATCTGTCTTTTTCTTAGGTCTTTGTGTATCGGGTGATGTTTTCTAAGGCAGCTGGATCAGTGAAGCTCATCCTGGAAGCTGTTTATGATTTCTTTGTTATTAGGATGTTAGCCAGAGAAGCTCCGTTTGTCAGGATGAAATAGATGCAGTAATTGAACTCTCTGGAGGTCAGAGTTACTTAGAGAGGGAAAGCATTAGTGTGCTCAGTTCAGCCAAATTGTTTTATGTGTGTGTTACCCCCAGGCCCCCAGGGAGGGTACTATACACGTGTTGATACTTCTTAGAACATTGTTAGAACAGGCAAGTTTGTCTCAACCCTGACTGAGTCAATAGAGTCTCCTAGGCAACTTCTTGTGTGTATAGGGTGGATGCCTGATGCCACCTGATTCATTGTACCTTAATGTTCCCAAGATAGAGCCTGGCACTGCTATGTTGCAGCCCCTCCCCCAACACACTCAGTTGAGCCCCCACCTGCTCTCAAGTTTGCAAGATACCTACTTAGAGGGCTTAGTAGGATGTAGAGTACTGTCCCTAAGTTCTAGGATTTATAATTGAGCAGGTCCTGAGGGGAGGGGACACTGCATCTTTAACATGTTTTGCGGTGGTGGTGCTGTTATTGTGGCCACCATTCCTTCAGGGCCATTGCAACAGTAATGCTGCTATGAGCTACAGGCACCACTGACTCCCTGAGTAGAGGTAACCCCTTTCCTAAGCTCTGCTTTTAGTGACTTATTAACCACAATGTAGTTAGTAGGTTAAGATCTCATCCTTAAATTCACAGCAAACTTTCTTACAGACTGCGGTTATTTTTGAAATCACGCTTCAAGTTACTTTGAGGTCCAGAAGCATACCCATACCTTGAGGTAGGCTTCTGGGGCATATTGGTTGTAACCAAAATTTAAAAGCAGATGTGGACAATAATTTCAGATAGAAACAAATGTCCAAGTAGTTATAAAAAATGCATTCAGCTGGTATAACCCATACAGCATGGTTTACAGTCACACTCACAGCTTAGTCCATGGACTAGCTAGAACTGGAGATAAGTCGCTGGGTCATTCACAGACTCATTGTTCCGACTTGCAGAATAAAAGAATAATCTCTGCCTCTGAGGAGAATAAAAGGAACAATTGCCATGAGGAAGGCCATGTCTTCTTTTTGGGAGCTTCTTGTGTAATAAGTGGGAACTGTTTTCAGTGTTGGCGAGGGTATCTAAGAAGCCCTGAACTCCTAGGATGAGAAAGAAGGCTTTGATAAATCAGAGAGGATGGAGAGATTCACTGAAGCCATATACCCAAACTAAATCAAACTGGCTGTCAGTAGCATTAACTTGGCTCCTTCAATACATGACACAAAAGATGTGGCTTGTGTCCTGAAATATTTACATGCACCTCCAGGGGGAGTATCACCTACCAGATCCTTGCTTTAGAATACACATTCTGTGTAGATACAATTACCAACCTTGCTTTCAGTACTATATTTGATATTTATACAGGAACATGTTTGTCTGT
Source organism: Rhynchomys soricoides (assembly GCA_019843965.1). Taxonomy (NCBI): domain Eukaryota; kingdom Metazoa; phylum Chordata; class Mammalia; order Rodentia; family Muridae; genus Rhynchomys; species Rhynchomys soricoides. Next base: position 4,859,689 of record JADRCH010000081.1, on the reverse strand, counting down.
ATGGAACTGTGTGAGACTTGTACCCTTCGGAAGAGTTCATTTGGGTTAAATTAAACTGGAGCTTAATTTGAGGATAATCTTCACAATAAATGCAGGATTGAAACACTTTGGAGTTTGTAAACCTTCGTCCCATAACCATGTGGTCAATAGACAGAACCTATTCAGAACATACCCTGTTCCTTTCAACACAACCTTCTCATTCCCACAGAACCTATTCAGAACATACCCTGTTCCTTTCAACACAACCTTCTCATCCCATGGCACAAGATCACTGAGTGAGCTGTCTGCCATGGGATGAGATAGGAAGCCATAGCGGGTTCCTGTAGCCTTTCAAAGCTGAATGTAATTTTGAAGAGAAAAGTTTTAAGTGGAAAATAAACCAAAGTCAAAACTGGTTCTGACAAGCTCTTACCTTAATGTAACACAGAAGTAATGTGACTATATATAACTGTGTCTAACTGCATCAGTAGTGTTGTGTATATTGTGTGTGTGTGTGTGATCATATGTATGAATATGGGCATACCTGGCACACTGGAGATGTAAAGATTAAAGGACAATCTCCAGTGTTATCCCCTCCCTCCACCCTGAGACACAGTCTTTGTGGGTTTTCTCTGTTGTGTATGTCAGGCTGTATGGTCTGTGAGCCTCTGGGCATTTTCTTGTTCTGATTTCCCACTTACCATAGAAACATTGGGTTATAGATATGCCTCCAGCTGGATATATGTTCTAGGATTTGGACTCAAGTTCTTACACTTATGTGCCCAGTGTTTTACGTAGTAAGCCATCTCCCTAGCCTTCATTTTAACCAGATCTTGGTATGTGTCTGCATTTGTATGTGCACATGTATGTGTGCCCATGGAGGGCAGAATTCAGTGTCGTGTCTTTCCATATAAGTTTTCATTGTATTTTTCTTTTGAGCCAGAGTCTCTTAGTGAACCCTAAGCTCACCAATTGGCCAGGCAGGCTTTCTTAGAAACTCCAGAGATCTATCTGTCCTTACTCCTTCAGCCCTGGGTTATATCGATGTGCACTGCCATGCCTAGGTGGTGGGGACTGGAATTCAGGTCTTACACTGCATGCACTCAGGAGTCTTCCTAGCCTCACCCACCACCAGTTTAGTTTAGTTTTTTTTTTAAAAAAACCATCACAATATAATAAACATAAAATATAGTTTACTTTCCTTCAGTACTTCGGTTAAAAACATATTAGAGGTAATATAGCATATTCTTCCTTTTCTCTTGAGGTTCTGATAATAGAATTGTTTTTCTGTATCTTTATATTTTAATAAGCTAGTGCAACAGCTAGGTAATTAGGCCTCATTTTGCCAGTCTATGCCATGGGGCCCCTTCTTCTCCCTCTCGGTATGTCCTCTCTTCTTGAAAGCAGTGAGTCATCTGAACACACTCAGGATTGAGCGTGCCTCTTTTCTCTCTCTGATGGCGTCCCTGTCTCTAGTTCTCAGTTTTGACATTCTTACAGGGCATTTCCAGTCCCCTTTTCCCCCATAGCATGGCTCATAAGCCTGAATCTAGAAAAACGCTAGAACCGCTTAATATTTATGCTGTCAGTAGTGGATATTCAGAAAGGTAACTAGAAAATAAACACATCTTTCTAAGCAGTCTGCTATCCTCTTTGAGCAATCTGGGTTTTTTCTTAGTCAGTGGCTCTAGAGTAATGTTCTGGGGAAATGTAAAGAAAGTGTATCCACATTAACGAGGGTAGGATGGAGTGTAGGATGTCCTCGGAGCTCCTCCTTAAGAGGCTGTAGGCAGGAGTCTAGAAGACTTAGCCCTGAGCATGGAGGTCAAAAATGACTGACTGACATGAAGTGAGAGATGCTCTGTGTTTCCGTTTCCCAGCATCCATCCTCACTTTCCTCCCAGAGCCCCATGTGTGAGCTGTGGAAGAGCCTCTGCCCTTTGGCCTCTTCTTAATCAAGCGCACTCTGTACAATTTTGCTTGGTCCTTTGCCTCATCCCTGGTCTCTCAGTGACACAAGAACCATGTTTCTTTATGTATTCCTGACTTTTATATTTTAATTTCTTATTTATATTGTAGCCTGCAAAAGGCTTAAATACCTGTTGCTGATCCCTCTTGTCGTTATTTCCATTTCCTTCTCTTCGTCCCCTCCTTCACTGTGTTTTCCAACTTAAAATAATTTACTCATAGTCTACTCTTGGCATCAGTTTTGTAGATGCTGACTTTTCCTACCTTGATCTACTGACCCTTCAACATCCCCTTGACAAAGCCCAACTCCCACCAGTAAATACTGTCGTCCTTGCAGGAGTTGTCTCTGAAGGCAGTATTGAGGCCATTTTGGAATCAAAATAAAATATGGTTTCATTTTTCTCTATAGGATTATGCTTTTCTCCTAAACCAATGAATATATTAACTTCAGGGGATAAAGCAAGGGTAAAGAAAAATTGTGGAAATGAAGTTATACCACACATTGCTTCAGAATCCAAATGCGTTCTGTGCTTACTTATTGGTTTGTTCCACTATTATTCCCTTAAGTATTTGGTGGTGTCGGACTTTTGTACCAATCAAGTAAGTAACACTCCATAACCAAGTAGTCTACGGAACTTCAACCTCATCACAAAACAGGAGGTAAGGAGGCTACATAAAATATTTACTAATATGTATTAATAAATTTTATGATTCAGTACATATCAGAGAGTATCTTTAAAGATAGTCTGTGATAAAAATAACCACAGGTGATTTTCCAACTGCACAGAATTTTAAAACTACATTTATCCAGAAAGTAATTTGAAATGTACAGTGGAGGAGTTGATTTATGACATTAAATTGTACATGTTTTTGTTTTATGTAGACATTGAGAGTTTGTTCCATTATCCCCAAAGCTATGCCAATTATCTCTCAGTGCTCAGAATAAAGAGGGAGCATATGTAGAAAAGCTATGTCACTCACTGCACATTTGGTAGGGGAAAAACTGATCAGATTTTCTAAATATCAAGAAAATCAATTGAGGATAAATCCATGTTTCTACAAAACAAAAATAAATGGAATCAATATTTGTGAAGGATCTACTGAAGCCAGCCAGACTCTGAGTAGATGCTCACATGTTTGTGATGTTTTATTTAGTTCATTTAAGTGGGCAATTCTTATAGAAGAGCACTTTACAGTGATGAAATGGGTATATAATCAAGTGAGAATTAAATTTTGTTTTTTTTCTTATAACCTATTGACAAATACAAAACTCAGCTTTGTATGATCTTACCACCAGAGATGCAGCAATGACAATTGAATAAAGTGATTTGAGGTGGTTTAAGAAACTTACTGATCTGGTAAGGACATGTGGTTTACATTTAACATAAAACATGAAAATTGAAAATTTAGTTGATTCTGTTGTGTACTGACTCAGTATGTGTGTTTGAATATAGAGACAAGCATATGGCTGTAAGCTCTATTGAGCACACACTTGGGCTCAGTCAGAGCCAGTAACACTTAGGAGTTAAGGATAATCAAAACCACTATTCAGTGCATTAGGGTCCACTCCTGATAACTGCTTTATAAATGAAAAAATTGAATTCCCGTGCTCATTCTTTCTATAAAGTGAAACTTCACTCATAGTATCTTTGAGGTCCTCCAAGATCCCACAGATATTTTTGTGTAGAGTTCTGCATTACTGTGCAGATGTCAAAGATAAAGGAGGCTTGACCCTTTGCATCTAATCAGAGGTCAACATTCAACTTAAAATACTGCACCTCTGCTATCAGGAGACCAGCTTCCCCTGGGCTTACATTCTGTTTTTCTGTATTGCCTTTTATATTTAGAAAGGATCTGTCCATAGGAAGTTCTAGAAGCATTTTCACAGAATGCTGATAGAACACACACACAGTAAAACAGATTCAGTTTGGTGGCACAAAATCTAACATGTATTAGCTGTTGGGTATGCTTTAATACACACTCATGTTGATTATATTAACATCATGCTGCCATCTCTTACATTCAATTGAATCTCAAAGTTCTACTGAAGACTTAGTTAAAGGTCCAGTGTGGTCCTGAGAACAAGGCCAATGGCAGCGGCAGTTATCGTCCTGTATGTTAAATCATATCTTGTCAAAGCTCATTTTGTGGTTCTTAAATAGTCAAAAAAAGCCTGTATTGGCTTTGGCTTCTTTATTTCCTCTTGATAATCAAAAGGACCCGTTAAGTGGACCATCTAGGACACGATGATATACTGAGAAGGTGGTGGCCAGTTTTTTCAATGAAGGAGTTGTAGTCTAAAGACTTAAGGATCCTCAATTAGGGAATGTGAGAAAGTTAGAGGTTTAAAGTGTCTTTAAACTTTAAACCAGTAATAACCTTAAAGCACATCTGTGAAAGCCTGTGTTTGCCTCTCAGGAAGAACTATGCTGAGCTGAAAGGGTTTGGACATGAAAAGCCATGGTTAAGTGTTTGACTATATTTTAACAAAAGACTGTTCTTGGGAAGCACTCACTGAGAGATCTACTGTAAGCTAAGACGTGCAAAGTGAATGGAGAGAATGTCCCAATTAAATAATTTACTAGCTCAGTAATAAGCAGACACCTCAGTCATATATTTCCATGATAATGCTACCTAAACCAGCTCACAGCTACATGAACATCAAAGATATTCTGGCTATCAGAAAGAATACGCTTAAGCATGTTTAAAACTAATCTTAAGTCAGTGCTTCCTTGCTTATTTTATGATTAATATTTCCATATTATAGGGTTATTTAAATATTTAAGAACCATGAAATGAGCTGGATAGTGATGGCATTTGCCTTTAATCCCAGCATTCAAGAGGCAGAGGCAGGCAGATCTATGAGTTTAAGGCTAGCCTGGTTTATGGAGCAAGTTCCAGAATAGCTGGGTTACACAGAGAAACCCAGTCTCAAACAACCAAAAAACAAAAACAAAACAAAACAAAACAAACAAACAAACACCATGAAATGAAGCACAGTGCTGGTGAGCTTTGGATTCTTTTAAGCACTATGCCCAAAGTGTTAATTCTGAGTTAGAAACTTCTTCCTGTGTGTGCATAGGATCTACTATGAAGAGGCTAATGAGCCTGCCACTTGGCGTGCTTCTCCCGGACTCTCTCCCGTTCACTGTGCCCATTCCTTGTACTCAGGCGTGTTTGCTTTAGTTCCCAGAACCTTCTTGTTCTTATTTGGAGTTTATTCTTTAACGGCCATATTCTCTTACAAGTTTTCAGTTCTTGTATTTATAAATGCATGTGAGATGGTTTCAAGGAAAGGTATACAACATGAGTCACTCGATGAAAACAACATATGCTAAAGATGTTTGCCAACCCCTACAACTCTTACAGATGGGCGGTGGTGCCTGATGTTTAAGAACTGAGAGGCAAACCTCTGATAACAAGCGAACACTCATACAGGTGACAACACAGAGTGGTCTCTCTGATTTGAATACGTCTCCTTCCTTGCATTCCCTTGCCTTCCCAGTGACCTCTCACTTTTCCTTTCCTTCTTCCCCGTAGCTTTCTGAGTTGTCTTTCCTTCCTCTTCCCTTCTGCTCCTTTTACCTGTTAAATCCTTTGTTTTCAGTGTGTCCATGTGTGTGTGTGCTTGTGTGTGTGTGCGTGTATGTGTGTGTAGTATATGTTTACATATATGCACATTCACATGTGTGGAGGCTTGATGTTAATGTTGGATGTCTTCGAGGACAGCTCCCTACCTTACGTATTGAGATGGGGTTTCTTTTTCCTTATTATTTTAATTAGTTAGTTTGTTTACTTTACAAAAACCTGAGTGCAGTTTCCCCTTCCTCCTGTCTTCCTAGTTCTTCTCTTCCCCCACCCCAACCCCTCAAACCTGTCCATTCCTCTTCCCTTTGTCTTCAGAAAAGGGGAAGCCTTCCATGGATACTGGCCAGTCTTGGCATATCAACTTGCAGTAAGACTAGGTGCATCTTTTCCTATTGAGTCTAGTTGAGGCAGCCCAGTAGAGGAAAAGAAGGTCTCAGAGGCAGGTAACAGAGTCAGAGATAGCCCCTGCTCCCTGTTAGGAGTCCTACATGAAGACCAAGGTACACAACTGCTACATGTGTGCAGAGGACCTAGGTCAGTCCTATGCCTGCTCCCTGGTTGTCGGTTCAGTCTCTGTGACCCCCAATGGGTTTGGGTTAGTCTATTCTGTAGATTTTCTTGTGTCGCTAACCCCTCTGTCTCCTACAGCCCTTCATCCTCCTTCCAATTCTTGCTTAAGGCAGAGATAAGTGTTTCAAGTATGTCTAGCCCCTGTCTCCACTTCCTGACAGCTGTAATTACAGACACCCACAATAGCATTCATGTGTGTTTGGGAGAGCCTCCAGTTGTGTGGTTTGCATGGCAAAGGCTTTACTTGCTGAACCATTTGCCCAGCTATTTTTAAATAGGGTTAAGATAGTTAATCTATTTCCACTAATCTAATTTCTTCCATGGTCAACATCTTACATCATATGGTACATATCCCGTTCCGTTGTGACTTTCATCTGTTCCAGCCCTCTAGTCCACCTTTCAAGCTGCACTGTATAACAAAAGCTCTTTGTTCAGGTGATGCTAAGAACTAACAACAAAATAACCATGCCCCACACTCTTCCTCCCACCCCTCCCCTCTATTTATGCTTCGATGGTGTATTTGAATGACTTCAAAAGTAAAATTCTTCTACTATACAATAATCTAATCAAGCACACTGCTTTCAAGAACTTCACAGACATTTATTTCCCACATTTCCTCCTAGAAAGCCCAAACCATGACACTCCCATTATCCCAGATGACTGCTCAGACTTTCTTTTCAGATGATGCATCTGGTCTTTCCATGAGTTCTTGTTCACTAGAGCTGCAGTCCATAGACCATGCCAAGTGGTAAGCATTGTGGGGAGCATGCAGGAACATGTTTTAAATGTTTAGTGTAAAGAACATGGCAGTTTCTGTCCACTGAGCACTGTGCATTGGCTCTAGGTAATCTAGATTCCACATGAAGCTGAGTGTGTTCCTTTCATTGCCATGTCTTACAAAGACAGGTTCCCATAGTTGCTGTGATGTAAGGTACATAGGCTTTAAAATGAAGGAAAACAAACAAGAGGCTGGTGGTATCCAGTCTGACTAAGGGAAAGGAACATGGACAGTGCCTGGCCTTATCCATCTAGGGGTCAGTATTATGACTTTTTAAAAATTAAATATGTTTTCTTTCAATTTATATGGATTGATGACCTGGAATGAATACTAAGTTGAGTGTGTTCTATGCCTCTAATGACATTTACAAAAAACACTGCATTTCCTCCAGTATAAAGCACAGGGGCTAGGGAGGCTACAAGGGAAATCTGTTAGTTTGTAGACTATAGAAGAAAGCTCAAGCCCATGGCAGAAGCTTACTTATGGCTTTTCCTGAGTCAGATTCTCTTAGATGAAGGAGTTACACTATTTAGCAAGAAGTATTGATTTTTCTATCCTGATCACTCACTCAGCTTGGAAAACACCATGTTGTTAAAGGGAGTAGATGAGTCCACACCATGCCAGACACACAGCAACTCATACATACTCAACTCAACGAAAGTAGGTAAAGCAAGTGAGTTTCTTTCATCTTAAGAATAACATGATCTAAATCAAAACTCAGTGGACTTAGGATTTGAGAGCTTTAATAGTGCAGAGTCCTGGAGGGTTTTGTTTGGTTGGTTGGTTTTGGTTTGTTTGTCTGTTTTGTTGGCTTTAGTGTGTAATCATTTATAAGATCATGGGTTTCACCATGACTCTTGGTACATGTATATCATATACTTGGCTCAAGTCACCTTCATTTTCTTTCTTGTGCTGCTTCTCCTTATCACAATCATCCCTCCTTTTACTTGCATGACATATATTTTTATACCCAAATTTCACATATAATGAAACACGTGATACATGTCTTTCTTGGTTTGGGTTATATCACTGGATATTATCTTTATTTCTACCCATTTTCTTACAAATGGCACAATTTTGTTCTTTTTATGGCTTAATGAAGTTCTGTTATATACCTATACCATACTTTCTGTACCCATTTACCTGCTGATGGGCATCTATGCTGATATGTCTTGGTATATAATGTACAGTGCGGTTGTAAATATGGACCACAGCCTTTTGCCTTAGACTCCTTTGAAGGTATCCACAGGATGACACAGCTGGATCATTGGCTTGTCTCACATAGTTTGCCTTGTTAGGACAAAGAAAGCATTCAAAATCCTACCTCTTGCTCCTGATCTCACCAGCTGCGTCTCTGTTTTTCAGGAAAAACCACTGGTTTCCATTAGTCAGTACAGAAATCTCTAGGCTTGACTAGAAAAGATATTCAGAGTTCAAAAAGACTATTAGCAAGTCAAATTCAACTATGCGTGTATATATTTTTTTTCTGGGAATTCTGATATTACCTTTGTAGAAATAAGAAGAAACCACCATTGAATTACTTGTTTAAGCTAGGAAAGAAGTGCTCTGATTGGCTGGATTCATTCTTAGTCCACATTCCTTTTTTGATTTTTTTTTTTCCTCTCTCCTGATGACAAAAGGCTCCACAAAGATTCTCATGTTTATTCTGCAGGTGAGAGCACATTTGCCTACTGACGCAGGTTCTCTGAAGGAGGCCTGTGCTGAGCAGGAAAGAGCAGCAGAGAGATTATAGAGGTCACTCTGGAAGGTCTTTCATGTGTTGCTACCTGCAGTTTGCTCCTGGGCCATATCCAAGGTGCAGTGGAGCACCTGTCTGGATCAAAATTCTTATTATTGAGAGAAGCAGACCTAACAAAAAGGAGTCTAATATTCTCTGTAGTACATGGGGTAATAAAGTTCCCTATTAATGATGTATATATAGAATTCTAAAATCTATATTACTATATTAATTTCAAACCACCACCATTTATATCCTGGACTCTATAAAGATACTGATGACCAGATTGCTATTTTTTATTTTTTTTATGGGTGTTTTTGTCTGGAAACTACATGAATTTGTGCCTGCAAAGGCCAGAAAAGGTTGCTGGAAGCCCTTGGGTTGGAGTTTCAGATGTTAAGAACCACCTCTAGAAGAGGTCTTATGATTGAACTTGGATCCTCTAGAAGAGTATGCTCAACTGATGAACCATCTCTCCAGTCCCTAGAAGATTATTACTAAGGTCCTTTCTTATTTCATAGTATGGAAGATCAGCTTTTCCAACGAGTAGGAGGACCACAGACTTAATTCTATCCCTGGAGCTTAAACAAGTCACTTACTTAACTTACTGAGTCAGTTTCCTTTTCTGCATACTGAGGATATGTGGGATTGATTCAGATGGCTCAATGACAAATAAACCCTACAGACTTCTATGTCAAAAGGGATATAAAGTACCCTGTAGTCCCTTTAGACATTCCTAATATGCATTATTTCAGTAAAGAGTGTAGCTTTTCTGTAGTAAGAATCATACTTAGGCTGAGATTAGATGGCATACACCTATAATCTCAGCATTCAAGGTGTGGGTGCAGGAAGACAGTATTTAAGGACTGAGATCCACAGTGAACTTGGTCTCAAAACATCATGATCACTGTCACCAACAATTTAAAAAATAATATTTAGACCATTTGACTCAGTTCACCAACTCTTCCTGAAGACATTGAGAAAGGAACAGAAATAGGCTTATCCTAATATTTTTTCATGTGTTATTCAAAATTTATATCATTAAGTCTCTTCTTGACAATGCTGTTTGTCTCTATTGTAGGTGTTATAATAAAAAGCTCGAAAACCCAATTGCTAAATTCTCTATTGTCCACATCTGAAATGTGGACCGAACAAGCTCCCTTAAGACATTTATTGCCATGGCTGCCTCGGGAGGTGTCCTTATCATCTCTTCCCTTGTTTCCTGCAGTAACCTTTGAATGGTGTCTGATTTCTCATAATTCTTTTATCTTTATCCATTAAAATGCTAATTTAAAACATAACAGATATTGTGGTGAGGTCTTCAGTACATTAGAAAAAGTCTCCACTAGTGCCTAACCCTACATGGGTGATCTATATTACCTTCAAGGGTCAGGAAGTATTACAGAAGAAGGGCAGTGGATGGGGAGATATACAACAGAAACAGTTCTGAGCATGGCATAGCTCTTTCACCCATGAACTCACAGTAGCTATGGTTACATAAGACCTGCACAAGAGGGGCCCTGCCCGCACGTCATGGGTTCATCAGAGCCACTGATAAGTTGCTAACCCTTTCCATGCTCATGCAAGGAACCCTAATTAACTCAGTGTGAATGTCAGAGAGTGACTTGTTTGAGTGAGAAAGACAGGCGATAAGAGATGGAAGAGGCAGTGAAAATGACTGAAATCCTTGTGCACCAATGAAGCCATGGAGCAATAGAAAATGAACAAATAGTCTCTAACTCCTTTCTTCATCTTGTCCCCTTCACTAGTGGGGTGTCAGGCAACCAGGTCAAACTTGCATAGCTTGCTCCATCTTTGGCCTTTATCATTCCCCAGCCTACAGCTCTCTTCTCCAAAAAGGCTGCTTTTCTCTTCCTTTGCTTTGTTCTGGACGTTAGCAAATGCTACTTTCTCAGATGTTCTTTAGCATCCTAGATAAGTATGGCCTCCCACACATTCTACCCAAATTATTTATTAATTTAGCTATCAGCTTGTCTTTCCTTCTAATAGATCTGTAAGGGGTAGGGGCTTGCTACTCTTGTTCACAGGCTTCCAGAAGAACAGCTGTTATTTCTGATTCATAGTAGACAGTGTTTGCTTAGTGGTTAGATTCAAAGCTATGGAAGGGCTAGCTAGTATCCATTTCACCAACTGTAAAGTGACTGATAGTGAAACTACATATAAAGCAGCCAGGCTTAGCACCTAGCACAAGAGCTGCTACATGCCTGCGCTTAATATTCCTTAAACACTTATACCACTTCCACAACCATTTTCCTGTTCTAAAGTCTCAAGGGGTCAGGAAAGCAGACTTAGGGGAATTTCCTAAATTCTGGAGGAGGTAAAGAAGCAAAGCCAGGATCTCAGGTCCTTTTTGGTCTAAAGGGATCCTCCATGTCCATCATAAGACAGACCTCTGTGGAAGAAAAGAGCAAGTGTTTACCTTTTAGATAACCAAATACAGCTTCATAGATGATTAAAATAAATTAAAATTATTGTCTGTGTATGTATATAGAAGACTTCCCTGAACCCGAGGTTCACCAGTTAAGTGCCTCTCGTCTTCCACTGTATGGTGCATACACTTCCATGATGTGTTCTGCTGCACCAGGGTTTTCCATGGGTGCTAGGGATCTGAACTCAGGTCCTCAGACTTGTGCAGCAAGCACTTTACCTCAGCCTCTACAATTCATTTTAATGAGTGCAACCACACAGACTTCAAATGCATGATGGAATGGACATTTCCTCCCCTTGAAGAACTCACTCACTTTCTCCTTTGAAGTGAGTCCTTTCTGGTGGCTCACCTCTTCTTCCTTGTCCACTCCAACTCAATGGTGCACTCTCATTTTATACTGTTTTACTCTGTCTTCTTCACCTCCCCCAACTTAATGTTTTTCTTTACAAACGTTGGAAGTATTTACGACCCTCAATTTGACTAAGTAATTAGCTGCCCCCCCCCCATGCTCATCTTTATGTTATCTGCATAGTGAATTAGCAAGATTTAAATTCTAGGTCTCATATTGTTTGAGTCAACTGGGTGTAACAAAAACCCGTGTTATAAAATATATTATGTGCACAAAGGTGTGTGCAATCAATACGTGTTTAGAGAATAACAATGAAGTGAGCATCTGTTTTTCAATATCAATTAAAAAGTAGAACATGAAATTACCTTTGACATTCCCTGTCTACTCCCCACATTTGCAAGGCTGATTGACTGCAGTGTCCCCTGATTTTTTGTTTGTTTGTTTTTTGTTTTTTGTTTGTTTATTTGTTTGTTTATGTGTTTGAGACTCATTCATGCCAATGAATATAACCAAGTCTGGCAGGCTGTCATTGGAATGTTATCCTATGAAATTGTGTGAACAAATCACCATTTGATTCTCCATCTAGCTGAAGAGTGTGTGAGCTGCTCAGTGGATTTTGCTCTTGTGAATGAGGCTGCTACAGACACCTCCTTGTGTTTCCTGGAATGTGTGGAAGGGTTTTTTAAAGGTTTATACTTAAAAGTTGACACTGGTTGGCGTAAAGTATTTTCCTATTCAGTTTTATTCAGTGACACGAACTTGTTTTCTAAAAGCGATATCAAATTATATTCCCCTCCAGTGGTACATGAAAATTCATGGGGCTTTAACTCTCCTTGCACATGTCAGGAAGATTGTCAGCCTTTTAAAGTCTTGCTGTTCTGGCAGGTGTGAAACGATACCTCTTTGAGATTTCCATCTGCATTACCTTCCTTACTAAGGAGACCGAGGTCCTTTATTTGTTGATTCTGTTTCTAGTTTCCTCTGCTGGGAAATGTTTGTGCATTTTTTTCTATGGGTGGTCACGAGCCTGGCAAATATTTTCTTCTCATTTCTGAACTTAATGTGAATGGTTCCACTAGAAAACTAAAAGTTTCCATTTTGAATATAGTTGTATTTATTGGTAAAATGTTTTAAAATTGATGCATAAAACACTCTCTCTCCCTTCCTTCCTTCCTTCCTTCCTTCCTTCCTTTTTCCTACCTCTTATTTTGTTTCCTTTTTCTTTTTCCTTACACTTATCAAGTCCAATTTGTGTGGCCTATCTACTCTTGGATGTATGGCCTTTCACTTGAGCATTGTGGTCCACACCAGTAAAGTGGACTCTTCTTCTCCCAGCAACTATCAACTGAAACTAGCTCTTTAAATTGCTCCTTAGCTAGGGGTGGGACTTCACCCCTACCTCACTCTCCATCCTGGGGTTCTGTCTGGCTTGATCTTGTCCATGTGATTACAACTTATGTGAGTTCACATGTGCAACTGCCCTGCTGTGACTCCACAACTCTGACTCCTTGTAGTTATTTGTGCCTCAGGCTCTTACCATCTTTCTTCCCACTCCTCCACAATGATATCTGAGTCTTGGAAGAAGAGGTTATGATAGAAATACTCCATCTAGTCTCTTATTCTCAACACTTTGACCAATTGTGGATCTCCATGTTGATCACCGTCTACTGCAAATAGAAGCTTCCCTGATGAGGGCTGGGAGATGTCCTAATGAATCTATGGGTATAATGATAACTTGTCAGAAATCAATTGAATACCATGTCTATCCAGCATAATAATAGTAGTAGATTCTCTCTGATGACCTGTCTAGCCATAGATTCTTGGCCTCAGTAATGGTGGCAGGTATGGGTTTCATATTGTGGAGTAGGCCTGAACTCCAACCAGAAAATGGTTGCTTAGTTATTTATGCCATCTTGTACCAGTGGGCATACCTTTTCTGTCTAGTCTTTGGACTGCATTTGGAAAAGTTGCAGTTGTCATGGTTCACATCTGGATGTGATTGAAGATTATTACTCCTCTGGTAGCTTGCAACACTATGAAATCTAGCCAGTAGGGATGAAGTACCAGGTGAGTACCACCTTGATCTCTCCATGCTTAATGACCCAAATGTGTAGTGCCTTCAGCCATAGGGTCTTACCATCAAGTTCTGGAGAATGACTAGGAGCAATGGCAGTAGCCTCTAATGTCTAGAGGCCAATAGGACCTTACTGGTTAACAACTTTAAAAGAAGAAACCCACTCCTATCATTGAGCTTCTTATTTGTTACCCTGTTGTATCTAATCTTGGTTTAAAGGCTTTTAATACCATTAAGAGATTCTCATACATTTCTTTTTCAGTCAACCTTACTCTTCTCATGGAAGTGTTAGAATAAATTGCCATATGTAGTGACAATTTTAGCATTTTGGTTTCTTTGAAAATCACAGAAATATTATGGGAATATGTTTTTGTTTTAATCCAGGAGTGGGATATGGGGCTACTTCAGGTTTTCCACAGCAGCTGACTATGATTTGCCTCATACTCCAGCAGGGAAGTAATTTTGCCAACTGCAGATAGTTTCTGTGATTTTGTAACATTTGGAAATCTGGGGACTTTTCAGAGGGTGTATAAATGCTAGGACCCTTGAGAGGCAGGGTGGGTTTGCTGTTTGGTGGTTGGCTGTTGTTGGTTGGTTTGGGGCTTTGTTAAGTGTTCCTTAACAAAGGAGAAAGAGGAAGAAATTAGATATCTTAATGGCATAGATCCAACTCACCCCAAGGAACTCCATGTCCTCAATCATCAGGAGCTAGTCTAACGATGACATCACCCCCTTTCCATGCTGTCCTTTTTTCTCTCCTATCTAGTGTTAAGGGGTTGAAAAGGTGGAAAAGAAATGGAGAAGGGCAGAAGAAAGAAGAACCCACAAAGTGGCTAAGTCTGGCTACAGACATGTGCATTATTTTCTATATGAATTTTGGTTATTCCAGGGAATCTATTTAAAAACCCACCCATTCCCTTAAGATGTATACTATTACTTCTGACATAGACAGTGTTTGTATAGACATATGCCTGTTTGTAGATTCTCTCATTTCATTTGAGTATGCCAAATCACAGGGCAATGCCACAGTTTTTAAATTGCTGTAATATTGAAGACTTATAGGGCAATTACTTTGATCATATTAATCCCTCACTTCTACATGAGCATGTTTGGAATCATCCTATGAAGTTTTACAGTAATTGTACTGAAAGCATTGGTGGGTTTGGGGAGAGGGCTGCTATCTGCAGTGTTGGGACATTTCTATGCACTTACTCCCCTAGTTTTCTAGTAGGGCCTTCTAAATGAGTTTTTTCTTGCTGCATAGATTTTCATGTATTAAAATTTTCCCTAGATGTTTTCTGTTTAAATTTGTAAAGGATGTAGCTTAAAAATACATCTCAAATTTCTTCTCTCAGACTATGCACTTTTACGTTTTTCAGTAACTTTGAAATGTTTAAATTTTATGCACATAAGAAAGTTATCCATGAAATATAAATTGTAATTATTTCTAAGACATTTACAATGTATTTTATCTTTTTTGCTTAGTAAACTGACTCAAACATCAAAGGCATTGTATAAGTGTGTGTGTGTGTGTGTGTGTGTGTGTGTGTGTAATTTCAAAGGGAATGATTTAAATATATCATATTGAGTATGATGTTTGCCAGTTGAGGTATTCCTATTATATTTTTTGAGATTACACTTATAAGATTAAAAATTTGTCTTTGATTCCTAGTTTTCAAACCATTTTTATTATAAAATGATGACTTTTATAGAATGTTTTATTTAACAAATTGAAATGTGCATAGATTTTTCCCTTTGAATTGTAAAATGTAATGAGTAACACTTTTGGTTTCTAACATTCAACCAACTTTACATTCTTGAGAAAAAGCAGTGTTGTCAAATTTATTTACTGTATTTGCTGTATTTGTTATTCTAGCTAGAAGTACATAATTAATTTAAAATTAATTATATATCATACACATTCATAAATATTCACATACATTCAATTTTATGGTTAGGACTCTACAGCCTTTATTTTTTCCTAGTATCTATTCGGTGTTACTGCAGAAGTTATACATATCACATGGTTTAGAAAGTTTCTTTCTTCTAGATTCCTTGGACCTCAGGATATTTTTTAAGACTGTTGATCCTAACAGATATCTAAGAACTTGCTTCTAAAATGCTACTCTAGACATGGGGATTTTTCTTGAAAGAGTTTAAACAACTTACTCAATTTTTATCTATTTTTATTTTACATTTTTAATTAAAATATAATTAAGTCACTTTCTGCCCTACGGCCTCTCACAAGCTCCCTCCATCCAGCTCTTTTCATGTTCCTTCCCTCCATGTTAACCTCAAATTGCTATCCACTTCTTCCGTGATTATTATCATTACACACACACACACACACACACACACACACACACACACGTATGTATATAGATCAGATACATAGATGTATATGAGTATAAATGTATGTGTATGCACAAATACATAAATACAGCCTGCTGGGTCTGTTTTGGTTGCTTGTGTGTGTATGGTTTCAGTACTACCATTTTGTATTGCATAGCCAATTACAGAACTCATCCCTGGGATGGGCTAACTCTCCCCCTCTCTGCAGTCATCAGTTGTCCGTAGCTCCTTGTTCAGGAGTAGAACCCCATGGCAATTTGCTTACTTTAACATGCTGTTAAAATTTTGGAGATGGGTGGGTTCCCCCCACACCCAGTTGAGAGATGGGGTCACCCACCCATTTCCAAAATTTTAACCCAGAATTGCTCCTGTGTAAAGGAAATACAGGGACAAAGAGTGGAACAGAGACTAAAGGAAAGGTTATCCAAAGTCTGCCCCATGTGGGGCTCCATCCCACACGTAGACACCAAACCCAGACAGTATTGCAGATACCAAGAAGTGCTTGCTGACAGGAGCTTGATACAGCTGTCTCCTGAGAGGTTCTGCCAGATCCTGACCAATGCAGATGCGGATGCTCGCAGCTAACCATTGGGCTGAACACAGGGACCCCAATAGAGGAGTTAGGGGAAGAACTGAAGGAGCTGAAGGGGCCTTACCTAGCATCAGTGGGATGGAAGGCCCTTGGTCCTGTGAAGGCTTGGTGCCCCAATGTAGAAGAAAGCTAGGGCATTGAGGCAGGAGTGGGGGGATGGGTGGGGGAACACCCTCATAGAAGCAGAGTAAGGGGGGATGGGATAGGAGGTTTGCTGAGGGGAAACAGGGAATGGGGATAAATAACATTTGAAATGTAAATAAATAAAATATCCAATTTAAAAAAAAAAACATGCTGTTAGAAGTACTCAACTTTTGTCTTTTCTTGTCAGTCTATTTATTTGGGAGGTTTCCATCCTTGACTTCCATTTGGCTATGTGATATTGTTTATGAAATTCCCTGTATTGGCATTTTCTACTTTCATTCTGTTTCTCCCTTGCTTTTAAAACAGTCAGTATTTTTTAAGAGATTGCTCAATTACTTTACTAGACATCATTTTTACTTTGTTAATCATTTCTATTTATATCATTGTTTTCTATTTTTTTATAATCTATTTCTGCTTTTAATTATATTGACTTTTGCCTGCCAATGTTTACAGAAAAGGGTCCCTTGATACTGATTCTGTGCTCTGTGTTGGTCTTGTATGTAGCTGTGCACTGCGTATTGTCTGTCTAAGCTCTCTTCATGAGTTTGGACCTACTGGTTGTTATGTGAGCCAGGTTGCTCTTCAGCTTCCAAGCCTTCTGTCTCAGCTTCTCAGTGCTCAGGTTATAAGCACATGCCATGTACCAGGCTTATGATTTCTTTCTTATTTCTATCACATTTCGATTTTTTGCTTATGGTTAGTAATCTGCTACTTATCTTACAAGGTCTGCCTTCCTCCCTTTTCTTATCATGTTTATTACTTGTTTTTCACATGTGGTAGAGTAAGAATACACTACCTATATGATGTAGATTACTAGAATATGGTAGACTTTGCCTGACTTCCCTAGTTGTGGTACTGAGATTTCTAGATGTCCCAAGTGAACTTGAGATCATGCCTATTCTTCAGTGATTAGTCTTAGATACTTTGTCCACTAGATCAATTTTCTAATTATGTGGTTCAAGTCTTTTTCATTTCCAAATAACTTATTTTTGAATGCTTGATATGAAATGTCTTATCTACCCGAACGTCTGATTTGTTATTTCTATTCTATTAATTTTTCTTTAAATATTTTAATAGTTCTGTTATTTGAGCATAAAAGTTTGAAATTATTATATATTTTCAGTTAATTTATCAGTAATAATATTCTTTTGCATCTGATGTTTACTTTAGAACATATTTTGATGGGCTACCTTACCTATGTTACCTTATCTTGATGGAAGTAATATTTAGCTAATCTTTTACTACTATTAACTAACACAATTTCAGCACAGTTAAAGATCTGACTGGCTTTTTCTAGCAAGTGATAAACTAAACAGTAAGTATCCTGTTGACATAATAGAAGGAACCCTTCAGGGTAAGGAATGGATTGGCTTTTGTGTGTGGCTTGACCAAAGACACAGGGTAGTTCTGAGAGTGGACTAGTTAGCATTACCTTAATTAAACTCAACTTGTTTTAATGGTTAATGGAGAAAGAACTTCTTAATAGCTGCTCAGAAGGCTCAGTGAGACCATTAGTTACTGTAGATGTCCTGATTTGGGAAAAGCTGGTGTGTTAGGAGGTTCTCCTACTCTAAGTTTTCACTCTGATCGCCTGGTACTTCCATCTGACTGGCCTCATCCTGTTAGCTATTGGGTCTTATTATCCAAAGCAATAACCTCCCATACATTTTGTATAATGCTATTTTTTCTTTTAAATCATTGTCTTTATAAATAATATCTGTTTCTATTTTATGGTTTTAGGGTCAAATCTGTTCCTCTATGAACTTTAGTTCATTTACATCGATTATTACTGATATATGTTTTGATTTCTATCATGTTATATGTGTTTTCTGTTTTTCTGTTTCATGATTTTATACTTATCTTCTGATTTAATCATGCTAGAGTTATTTCTTTAGATCATATGCATCTTAATATGCCTACTTCACAAAATCTAGTCAATATTTCATTTCCCAAACAGTATGAGAGTTTTCAAATAGTTTAGCTTCAGTAATTTTATTCCTGATTTTCCAAAAATTAGTTCAATTTGGGTTACTTTAATTCTTAATTTATATGTTATATTGTTTTGCTATGGAGTCACTCGTATATTTGAAAATTTAATGACAATTTCTTGGATCATTTTAGAAATGTATTTTAGTGTGTGTGTGTGTGTCTGTGTTATGTGTATGTCTTAAGGTTTTATTGCTGTGAAGAGATACCATGACCAAGGCAACTCTTACAAAGGAAAACATTCAATTGGGGCTGGCTTACAGTTTCAGAGGTTTAGGCCATTATCATCATGGCGGAAAGCATGGCAGCATGCAGGCAGTCATGGTGCTGGAGGAGTCAGGAGTTTTACATTTTGATCTGAAGCCAGTAGAAGGAGACTGGATTCCACACTGGGTAGAGCTTGAGAATAGGAGACCTCAAAGCCTGCCCCCACAGTGACACGCTTCCTCCAATAAGGCCACACCTATTCTAACAAGGTCATACATGAATTGGTTACATGACTGTATAAAATATCTTTCTTAGCTTTTGAAGCTATGAGATTTCACTGAAATATATTTATGTGTGAGTTACTCTTTTCTCTCAGCTCATCTTTAACTTCTATGGTATTTGACACTGAGCCTCATGCTTCATTATGTCAGTCATTATGTTTTCCAAAATTACCTCAGTCCCGTTTTACCTTCCGTGTCTTCTGTGGGCTTTGGATGAATCTCTGAGTATCTTTTCATCCTGTGCCCCAGCCTCTTAGCTTCTCTTCCACTTTGCCTCACCTTCATCTCAGTGCTGCCTTCAGGAAAATTTCCTCTGCTCTCTCCTGAGGGCATATACCTCTTCAGGTGTGTCAAACCTGGTACATTCATGCATGGAGGTTCTGGTCTTCCTTATGTTTTATCAACAACAGTATTATTGTCTATTCTACACACACACACACACACACACACACACACACACACACACACACCTCTGTAGTTCATTTATTGTTTTGTCCTTTACTTTGACACATTCTTGGAATCATCTTGTCTTCTTTAAATGCAGTTGTGGATGCTAGATGCCTGGCAGTTTTACAGAATTGATTCTCTAGTATGTATTCTGCTGATCCTCATGGTTTTCCTGATTTCACAAGCACTGGTTCTAGTTTTAAAACCAGGTTATATTATTTGTGCTCTCTCAAAGCCCAAATAATACACAATTGGGATTAGGTTCAGAAAGTCTCAAAAACGACTCCAACCAAACAAACAACACACATTTTCTCCTGTTCCTGTCTAGAATCAAGACCAGGAAAACACAGACACCCTACTACCTCCCCATGCAGGAGATTTTTCTAGCTAAGCTCTGAGGATTCCAGCTTTGTCTATGGAGGGCTGGATGTTGAGCCCTAAGCTTTTGTTTACTCCTATGCTTTGCTTGCACAGCCTTAGAAAACACCAGAATCTGGGTCCTGAGTGGACTTCTGCCTAGAGAATAAATTCTGGTTTGGGGCCTCTGGTCTTCTGCATGCATCCTTCTCATCCTCTGTATTCATCCTACTATGTGAGGCCTCTGGTCTTCTGCATGCATCCTTCTCATCTGTATTTATCCTACTGTGTGGGGCCCTGGACTTCTGCATGCATCCTTCTCATCCTCTGTATTCATCCTACTGTGTCCGAGGAAATCTCTTCACTTCTCTACCAGCCCAGCTTATAATAAAATACATTAGAGAGAAAAAATCACCATGTTTAGCTCTCCTGTCTGTCTGTGTGTGCACGCATTTGTGAACATATGTACTTATCTATAAATGTAAATAGTCTCAGTGAGTTTTAATTTTGTTGATATCTAGTCTTCAACTTATATCCAGAATATAACACAGATTACATTCCGTATTCTGAGGCTCAGGGTACCATGCCTTCATCTCTCCTCAAGGTACTTCTCTTGTTTTGATGTCATAATTTAAATAAAATATCAGGTGTTTAAACTGAGAAAGAGTGGAAATTTCTTATCAAAGGATCAACAGATGTTAAGAGACTCTTATATCCAACAAAATAGCCAAATCGCACAGCTTTTAGAATGAAATTCATGAGAAATGAGACCACATAAAGCTGCTATCTTCTAGGAAGGTGAGTTCAGAGCCATGAGTACTAACCTGTATCCACAAGTATCCATAAATGTCTAGGAAACTCATCATAGACTCTCTGAATTGCTCCTTCGCATAACAGTGCATTCCAGGGGTGTGTTTGTGTGTGTGGCATTGTGTGTACCGTGTTGCTTAATCAATGAGGCAATCTTGAGCAGCTGAGCAATGGACTAATGGGAATCATAAATGTCATGGTCTCCTGCTGGTGCTGTGAGAGACAAAGAAGTTGTTCAGCTGACAGGTAGTCTATGGCCAGTGCAAAATAGTAACAGGCAGGGAGGTGATATTTTCTGTGTAAGGTTCTGGTGTGACCTTTGGTGAGCACTGGAGCCCAGCAGTTGCCTTCAAAGGCCCTTCTCTTTCCCCAGCCACAAGCCTATTCTTTTCTGATGTTGCTAAATGTTCATATAGCATCTTGTGTATTCCAATGCCGCAGACATTCTTTGTCCCTTGGATTAATTCTGTCCTCCTTTTCCTGTTCCAAAATAATATGGATTTTGTGTAACGATAGCATAATAATGCGCAGACTAGACAAGCAGCCATGAAGGCTCACTGCTGTGTCCTAAGCTTCTAGAAAAGGGGAAGCCTGGTACTGAGCCTTCCAGGCCACCATCTTCCTGTCTGCTTTTGACACTTGCACAATACACCGAACCTACGTATTACTCTGACACTCCTCATTTAGATAGTTAATCTCAAAAAGATGAGAGCTGCATTGTGGTTTCCTTATACTAATTATATAATATAAGCAAGGCTTTTTTAAAAGACTAATCTCATTCAGCAAGTCATAAATCAGTTATTTACCAAGCACCTAATAAAGGTTACTAGAAAAAGAAAGGTTTCTGGGCTCTGGGTGCACATTAGAACAGGGCATAAGAGCCCCAAGGTTAAGGAATTTGCCT
Source organism: Rhynchomys soricoides (assembly GCA_019843965.1). NCBI lineage: Eukaryota > Metazoa > Chordata > Mammalia > Rodentia > Muridae > Rhynchomys > Rhynchomys soricoides. The sequence goes on along the minus strand of JADRCH010000081.1, from coordinate 4,838,116 downwards.
CACCCTAGAGATGAATCGGAAGAGAAATTGAGTGCACACACAGGCCTGGAAATGGTGTCTGGAGAAGCTGAAAGAGGTGACATTTGAGTTTTGAATTAAACATAGGAAAACCTGTGGGTGTGGGAAGAGCAACCCCTGGGGCATAGAAAGGAAAGAGGTTGGCAATCTGGAAAGCAGGAAGCAGGCTGTGTAGCTGGGATCCACAGAGGGTGTTGAAGAACGGGACTAGACCAAGTCTGAGAAGCCGGCAGTGAATAGATGATCTACTGCATGTTCTCAGTAAGCCCACTCCACGTGGCACTGGGTGGAATTCATCACACAGGCATCTGTTGCATCTCCTCTCTCCTCTTTGAAGGTTGTGGCTCAGGCTTGGGCTGAGCCTCGAAAATACAGCTTCCTAAGTCAAGTAAGCTCTGTCAGTTAGCAATGTACTGAAGAAAAAGTGTGCTAATAGTCTAGAGGCTCTGGGCAGAGATTTCCCCTCAGGATGGGAGATGGACTGTGGAAGCTGAGCTTTGCACATGAAGGGCAGATCACAGCACGAACCTGGCTGCCTGCAACAAACAGATTGCAGGAGCTTTGAATAAATTACACGCCCTCCCTCGGTTTTGCTTAATGTGAATTACTATTGCTTACTAGCAACAAGTTAATTAGAAAACTATAAAAACAGTACCCTCAGGTGGTCTGGTGACACCTTACACAGTTGCAGGGTCTCCCAGACCTCTCCTCCCTCTACCACAGGCCAACGGAAATGCATTCGCACCTGCCAAATCATTAGACTTGCTCAGGAATGGGTGTTTGGTCCCGATCTCCTGGTCTCATAGGTCACAGATACCCAGGGGTGGATCTCTGGTGTGACTGCTACATTGGCAGAAGTAGACATGTATAATTTTTGCTATGGCATTATTTTCCTTTTGCAGAACATGTAAGAAATTCATGAAGCAAATGGGTTAATTTGCACCTGCAGAGTGATTGTCACGCCAGCCAGGTGACAGTTCTCAGTGAAACTTGATTTGGAAACTCCAGCTGGGAAGGTGAGCTAGGGGACTCAGCAGGATCAAGTTCTATGCCGGGGAGAGAACAGGGGAATTGGTACTTATCTTCAGGGAAGAAAGCCCTGCCTGGTGCTGGAGCACTTGAGATGGCTTGGACCAAACAGCTTAGGTATTATTCGATTTGGACTTAACAGCCCTAAGATGAAGTGGCCTTTCATTCGACGTTGTTAAGCAGGGACAAACTGGGTCTTGCTTCACTTTTGAGTTTGCCAAGTAAAAGGTTTGGCGACCGCAGAGCAGTGCAAGACATTTCTTCTGCATCAGTCTCCCAGCTGAGAGCAGTACTGTTTTTAACTCCTGAGTATAGTATACAGGGATTTAAAAAAAAAAAAAGGCAGCAACCTCTCTTTATGTAATGCATCTTGCGCCCTCTCGTGGCTCGTTCTAAGAATGCAAGTCTGAGATTATTTCTTACACAAGATGCCCGTCTACCCAGAACTGGTTAAGAGGGAAGCTGGTATTTTTAAAAAAGAATGCTAAGTACTTATTTACTTCCATTTCACCAGCACACAGTGTGTGGAACCGTTCCTCCCTACCTCCTACACCTCATGAATCTTGGGAAATCTGCTTCTGCCTATGACTGATTTAAAATAAGTTGCCATTAAGGAAAGGGTAATAAAAATGTGAAAGTTTCCATTTTTTTATAATGGAAAATATTTTGAACAAAATTTTAATATGCAATAAATGTAAATACAAAGTTCATGTGATTCTCAATTCTTTTTTTCTAATTAGAATTTAGTCTGGTTTTTGCATCATTTCCCAAAGGGAATATCCTCTTGTATTTCTTAGCTGTGTGCACTGTTTATCCTATAGAATATTTAAAAATTCTTATTGAATTTTATTATTTATTGTGTGTCCACATATATGAACCTATGTGGATGTGAATTTCTCGGTGTACATTTTGGTCTGCTCCTTCTACTCTGTGGGTCTTGGGGATTGAACTCAGATCCTCAGGCTTGGCTGCAGTTGCCTTTAACTTCTGAGCCATCTTGTCAGTGCTACCATGAGGAAAGCATTATGCCAAGCAAAACAAGTCCATCACTGAATGACAAGGACTTCATGATTCCACGTATTGAAGTTTCTAGAATAGTCAGATTCATAGAAACAGAAATGAAAAGGCTGCTCTTCAGGAGCTGGGGAGAAGAAAGAGGGGCTTATGTTATACATTTAAAGTTTCAATCTTGCAACAGTGAAGATCTTCAGGAGACTGAACAGCAGAGTACGTGTACTTAGCTACCGAAACTGTTGTGGTGGGGAATTGGATGTTACACAGATTTTGCCACAATATAGACATGTGTGGAAATAAATGAAAATTTTATAAAGGGATTATGGGTAAAAGGAGAAGAATCAGAAGACGAAGAAAGACTGGCAAGATGGCTCTTTGCTAAAAGTACTTGCTGTCAAGCCTGAGGACCGAGTTCCATCCTCAGGACCCACATGAGTGTCATTGCGACATTTCTGTTTTTATTTGTAATGTTCTCTTTGAAAATGGACTCTTCTATCATCTAGTACCTCCCAACCCCAATCCCTTCCCCCTTTCCATTCCTCCCAACTCCCGCCATACCCTTTCTCCTCCAAATCTGCTCCCCCTTCAATTCCTCTTCAGAAAAGAGCAGGGCTCCAAGAGATGACAGCCAAAGATGACAAAGCAAATACAATAAGACAAAGTGAAAACTTGCGCAAGCAAACCCAACAGGAGGAAGAGAGTCTCAAGAGCAGGCAAAAGAATCAGAAATATAATTGCTCCCATGAAGACATCCAACTAACATCCATAACGTACATTCAGAGGACCTGGCATAGACACATGTAAGTCTCATGCTTGCCATTTCAGTCTCTGTGAGCTTGTATGAGCCCTGCGTAGTTGATTTGGTTCTCCTGGTGTCCCCCATTCCCTCTGACTCCTACAGTCTCTCCTCCCCCTCTACCACAGGGTTCGCTGATCTCTGAGGGGAAGGGTCTGATGGAAAACTCCAATTTAGATTTTCTCTCTGCATAATGTCCAGCTGTGGATCTCTGCACTCGCTCCTGTTTGCTGCAGGGGAGGCAGCTCTGGTGACAACTGGACAAGGCACTGATCTATGAGTATAGCAGAATATCATTAGGAATTGTGTGTGTGTGTGTGTGTGTGTGTGTGTGTGTGTGTGTGTGTGTATGCGCGCATGCGTGCGTGCGCCAGCCAAGTTTGGTTTTACCCTAGACCTCTGGGCTCTCTATTCTCCTGGTCCTGGCCGTCTAGGGTAGGGCATGGATTCTCTCCTGCATGTAGGCCTCAAGCTAAGCCAAGCACTGGTTGGCCATTCCGGAGAGTTTTGCACTGCTATTACCAGCATACCTTTCAGGCAAGACAGATTGTAGGTGAGGGTTCTGTGGCTGGGTTGGTGTCCAGGTAACCTGCCGTGTACAGTGAAGGCTCCAAGCCCACACCTGTTCAACGGCTGCATATTCAGTGAGCTGGGTGGACATTGTCCTTGGCAATGCTTTCAGTTTTCAGAGTGACCTTCTATCCTGGCATCAGGATCCCTGGTTTATTTAGGGATCTCCATGGTCCCTCCTCAGTCAATAACTTCACCTAATGTAACACATTCCCACCCCTGGCTATAAGAGATGGTCAGTTGAGACTCTATCCTCCATTGCTAGGATTCCTCACTAGGGTCACCCTCCGAGATTCCCAGAGGTTTCCACTGCACTAGGTTTCTGCACTCGGCCTCAAATGCTTCCTCAGTTTCAGCTGTCTCTCCCTCTACTCTCTCCTGACCTGATCTCTTGGCTCTCATCTTCACAGACCCCCTAACCAGACCACTCTTTCAAAATTTATTCTGTTTCCTCTTCCCCAAAAGATCCACGCCTCCTCCCAAACCCCCTCTTTACCTAACCTCTCTGGGTCTATCATTTACTCGGGTTATCATTTACTTAGCAGTTAATATCCACTTGTAAGTGAACAATACCATATTTATCTTTCTGGGTCTGGATTACTTACTTACTCAGGATGATTTTTTTTTCATTGCATCTATTTGCCTGAAAACTTCATGATGTCAATTTTTAAACAGTTGGGTAATATTGCTTTGTGTAAATGTACTGCATTTTCTTTATCTATTCTGCAATTGAGGGACAGATAGGTTGTTTCTGGCTATTATGAATAAAGCTGCATAGTCTTAGCAAGTGTCCTTCTGGTAGGATAGAGTGTCTGAGTATATGTCCAGGAGTGGTACATCTGGGTTTTGAAGTAGACTGAGTGCCAATTTTCTGAGGATCTGCCATACTGATTTCCTTAGGGGCTGTACAAGTTTCCAGTCCCACCAGCAACGGAGGAGTGTTCCCCTTGCTCCACATCCTCACCAGCAGGAGCTGTCATAGTGATTTTTTCCACTGTGATATTTCATACGTATTCTTTACTATATATTTACCACTCCCACTGACATTTTCCTTCCCCACTGCAGATCCTCTTCCCAAATAATTCTTCCCTTCAGTTTTTGTTTTAAAGGTTTATTTTTTTTAATTTACTTCAGTCACACCAGAAGAGGGCATCAGATCCCAAACAGATGGTTGTGAGCCACCACATGCTTGCTGGGATTTGAACTCAGGACCTCTGGAAGAGCAGTCGGTGCTCTTAACCGCTGAGCCATCTCTCCAGTCCTTCCCTTCAGTTTTAAAGTCACGTATATCCCTCACCCTCTTACCTCCTGCTTTACACTCTTCCTCCCCCCACCCCCATGGCCTCCTTGCTATTTTCATGGTCTACATATGCATTGTATCTATATGTAATATCCACATCTGACTTATTTTATTTGGCAGCATGTCCCCCCAGTCCCATCCATTCTCCTGCATGATTTCATTCTTCTTCATGGTATGGTAAAATTCCATTGTGCCTTTTGTTGGTAGACATCCAGGCTGATTCCATTTCATGGTGGATTTGTCTAATGCAACAATAAACATGGATGAGCAGCTTTCCTCAGAGGACTTGGAAGCCTCAACTATGTACCCAGACATGGAAAAGCTGAATCATGTGGTAGTTTATTTTTAAGAAGCTCCGTTATTATCTCCACAGTGACTGTACCACTTCCCATTCCTATCAGTTGCCTGTCGTAGATTCTGTCTCCCCACAATCTTGCTGTCATTTGATGTCTTAGTAACAGTCAAACTGACTAGGATGGAATGGAATCTCAAAGCAATTTTACTCTGCATTTCCTTAATGGCTAAGTATGTTGAATGCTTTTTTGGCCATTTATAGTTATTCTGTTGAGAATTATCTCATTCAGATTATTACTTCATTTATTGATTTAATAGTTTAGTTCAGAAATTTGGTTGCAGCAGTGTAGGTTTGATTTGCATCTTCTCTTCTGCTTTGGTCCTCTATATCAGCTCCATACAGTGCCATGCTGTTGTTGTCAAGATCTATAGTATAGCGATCATGACATCCCCAGCATTGATCTTTTTGTTTAGTGTTACTTTGGCCATTTGTGATTATGTGTGTGTGTGTGTCTGTTTGTGTTTGTCTGTCTGTGTGTACATTCTCTTAGTTTGGTGAAAGTGTTTATCAGTTCTAAATATTTTCTGGTAGTGGTTTTGGTTCTTTTAATTACAAGGTTATGCCATTTGCAAATACAACAATTTGACTTCCCTGTATTACCTTTTTGTTTCTTTCTCTTGTCCTACCTTTCTAGTTACAACCTTGAGTGTTGTATTGAGCAATAGAAAGAAGTTCCCTGTTATATGTCAATTTTAGATATGGGTCTTATAGGTGCTTTTTTTTTTCATATTTAGGATTGTAACTGCAAGCTTTTCTTCTGGATTCTTTGTTCTCCAAAATAACAACTCTGAGACTTAATTATTTCTCAATAAGTGCCTAGGCCAAAGCTTTGACTCATTCCTGTTAGCTTATAGCTCAGTCATCCTGTTTACTCTATTCTAAGTCCAGCAACATGGTTGGTTACCTCTCCTCAGTTTCATGCTACCATCTTCCTCAAAGTTACAGGTGAAGCTCTCTTCCTGCACCTGACTATCCCAGAATTCCAATCTCTCTACTGGATGTCCCACCTTCTAATCCTGCCTCAGCTCATTGGCCAATCAGCTTTTTATTGGCAGATGATTCTTCTACACAGTTCACAAGATATTATCCCTACATAGAATAGTGGTGTCTTTAGATTTGTTCTATATATCTTTTGCTCTGTGAGATTAAATCCTCTCTATTCTCAACTTCTTCAGGGCTTTTATCACGATGGGATATTGGACTTTGTCAGACCTTTTGTGCACCTACTGAGATGACTATATGACCTTCATCCTTATGTTTATTTGTGTGTTGTATTTCATTTGTTGGATTTGCATATATTCAATTATCCTTGCATTCCTGGAATGAAACCAGCTTGATCTTGGTGTGCTATCTCCTTAATGTGCTCTTCAACTTACTTTGCAAGTATTTTACTAATATTTTCATGTCTATGTTCATCAGAAATACTGGTTTATAGATTTATCGTGTCCTTGTCTACTTTGGGTGTCAGGTGATGCTGGCTTCACAGACTGAGTTTGGCTCTGTTCCTTCCTTTTGTATTTGGTAGAACAGTTTGAGGAGCTTGGCTTAGATCGTTAATAGCAGAATCTAGCAGCAAATCCATTGAATGCTGGACTTTTCTTTGTTCAGAGACTCTTATTGCTCAATCTCATTACTTGTTGCAGATCTAGTTAAATAGTATATATTATTTTGATTTCATTTTGTTAAGATGTATGTATTCAGGAGTTTGATTCTTTCACGTGTTCTACTTTGGGGAAAATACATTTTAGAGTATTCCTTAACAATCCTCTGGATTTCATTGAAATCAGTTATAATAACTCCCTTTTCGATCTCCAAATTGTTAATTTGCATCTTTCTCTTTCCTCTGGTTAGATTGGCTAAGGGTTTGTCTACATTTCTTTTACCCAAAGAGCCAGCTCTTTTACTTTTTGTATCTGTGCTATTTTAGTATGCTTTCTATTTATTCCTTAAATTTTCTAGATATTTCATGAATTAAAATGCATTCTTTAAGTGTATGTTAATCATACTCATTCCCCTACAATGCCCTCAACTACTCAGACTCCCGCACCAAATCTTCCTCCCAACTTCATGTCCTCTCTTTCAACCCACTGCATCCATTTAGTGTTTTGAGCATGTGCATGAGTGTAGGTCCATCACTGGTGCAGGGACAGATGTTCAAGTAACACATCCCAAAAGAAGACTACCTCTCCCTCCTCTGGAAACCATCAGTTGTCAACAGCTCTTCTGCTAAAGGTTGGCTTCAATTCATCCATGCTTGAATGTGGACTGGCTTGATATTATTCAGATCTGATGTGTATAGCCACAGCTGCCATTCGTTCATGTGGGCAATGGCTTTGGCAGGTCCAAAAAGACATTGTTTGCAGCCATCTTTGGGTCTTACAACCTTTCTTTCCACTCTTCCAAAATGATCCCTGAGCTGCTTTGGAGGCAGGTATAATATAGGTGTTCCATTTAGGGCTGAGAATTCTGCAGTCACTTGTTTTTCATACTTTGACTATTTGTTAGTCAGAATAATCATCCCCTGCAAAAGGAAGCTTTTCTGGTGAGGGTTGAAAGCTACACTAATCTACCAGAATAAAAATAAAATTTAGAAGGCAGTTAGATATCATGTTAATTTAAAAAAATAATAAACGTAAGTTCTTTTCTAGGACCTATGACCTCCCAAGGCCATGAGTTCTAGAGAACACTTTCTTTCTAGTTGTTTTATACATTGTTCTTAAGTTTTGATTTTATTGCTAGCTGCAGGGACATTTACTGTTTCCTGTTACATGCTGCCCTTGGATTTGGCTTGGTTTTGTTTTTCTAAAATTTTGAGGTGCACAATTCAGTTTTCTATTTGAGATCACCCTGATTTTTTTTTTTTTTTTTTTTTAACGTAAGTGCTCATGGCTGTTAACTTGCCTTCACAGGATCTCAAAGATTCTGGTAAGTTACACTTTCCTTTTATGATGACTTTTATAGCTGCTCCTTGAATTCTTAAATAGCACACTGTTCCTTCCATGGTGTTCAATTTCCCAGCATTTATATTGATTTTATTGTTATTAATTTCTAGGGTTTTTTTTTACATTATGTTCTAAAAAGAAAAAAATTACTTAGAGTAATTTCTGTTTGTTAAGACTTTCCTTGTGCTCTACAGTGTGCTCTGTTTTAGAGTAGACCCCAAGCACTGTTAAGAATGAAGATATGGTATCTCTTATTGTATAGAATGTTCTGTAGACATCTGGTTATGTCCGTTTGATTTATTTTGTTTTTGTTTTTTCCTTCATTTTTAAATTTAATACTTTATTTACATTTCAAATGTTTTCCCCTTTCCAGGTCTCCCCTTTGGAAACCCCCTATCCCATCCCCCTCCCCTCCCTCTATTAGGGTATTCCCCCACCCACCCACCCACTCCCATCTTCCCTCCCTGGCATTCCCCTATACTGGGGCATCTAACACCCACAAGCCCAAGCGCCTCTCCTCCCAAGGATGGCCAACAAGGCCCTCCTTAGCCACATATGTGGCCAGCACCATGGGCCCCTCCATATGCATTCTTTGGTTGGTGGTCCAGTCTCTGGGAGCACCGGGGGGCCTGACCAGTTGACACTGTTGCTCCCTCCCCATGGGGCTGCAAACTCTTGGTGTAGTTTAACTTTGAAATTTCTTGATTTTTTTTTTTTGTTTGTTTGTTTGAATGTCCTCTCTCACTATGGGAATGGCATATTTACGTCACCTTTATTTATTGTATTAGATCTATTGGTGTTTTATACCCATTGATATTTTATGAAACTGGAAACATCAATATTAAGTTCAAATATATTTACAGTTGGTGGGCCCTTTTGACAAACCATGTTTTTATTTTTATATATTTTTATATAGGTTCCTTATGACTTGAATAAATATGGCCTCCATAGGTCGTATGTTTGAATATTTTATCTCCAGGTGATAGAACTGTCTGGAAAGAGTAACGGGGTGTGGCCTTGTTGGAGGAGGTGTGTCACTCTGCATGGGCTTTGAGATCTCAAAAGATTTGAGTCATCCGCAGTTAGCTCTCTCTGTCTCACGTTTGTGGATCAGATATTGGCTCTTAACTACTTCTCTCATGCCATGCCTGCATGCCTGCCACCATGCTCTCAGATTTGATGGTCAAGGATGCTAACCCTCTGAAACTATAAGCTCTAAATAAACAATTTTGTATATAAGTTGCCTTGGTCATGGTATTTGATCAGAAAAATGTAAAAGTAACTAAGACAGTCTTCAATTGTTTTCTGGATAATTTTGTTTTCAAATCTACTTTATTAGGCATCAGAATAACTGCACTTTCTTGGTTTGGGCATTCATTGGCATATACTTCCATACCATGACTCTCAGTATTATTCTTTGCCAGTTAAATATGTTTCTTGGAGACAATAGGTAATGGGATCTTGTTTATTAATCCAGTCAAATAGTCTTTTCTTTTTAAATATAGGTGAAATGAAGCCACTGACATGTAAATCTATTATTGAGAGATGTTCGCTTATTCTTGTACTTTTAAAACAATTTAATGTATTTTTTATACGTGTGCACGTGTGTATGTGTGTGTGTGTGTGTGTGTGTGTGTGTGTGTGTATGTGATTTATAAGTGGGTGTTCATGCCACAGCATGAAGGTGAAGATCAAGGGACAACTCCATACAGCTGGTTTTCTTTTTTCATCTTTAAATGGGTTCCAGGGATTGAACTCGACACTTGTACAGAAAGTGCCTTGTCCACGGTGTCATCTCTTAAACCCCAAAGATATGGGGGTTTCATGGTAATGACTCCAATTCTGAAGGCTTTAATGGACTGGGTGGGTAATAAGGGGGAAGAGGAGAGGCAACAGCAGTGGAAAAAGCCAGAAGGCACCAGGATGGCATATTCCAAAGGGAGAGTCCTCCTTTGGGACTGGACATGAGCCAAGTTAGTATGAAATCAAGGCTCAGAAAATACCTGCTATTGACACCAACAAGGATGTGAAGAGGAAAGACCCAGGTTAGGAAGACACAGAGGCAACTGTAGGATTCAAAGTGTGCACACGCTTACAGCACTGGCCAGAAGTCATACTGCTCTAGTACAGAGGCAAGTGGCAGCAAGGGACTCCGATCGCTGATCTAACATTTGTCTTCAGAATATATAGCGAACCCAGGTAAATAAATACATCAATAACTACTGCTGAAGCACATATACACAGAGTTGCCTGTCTACAGCAAGAGTACTTCAAACATTCTGAAACACTAAGTGAACTACTGTGAAAGCAACCAACATCGGGAAGGGCAGAGTGGGCAATACTTTGTGGTTCCACTTATGTGTGAGGTATCTACAGTAGTGTGACTTGTAGATACAGAGTGAAATGGTAGTTAATGAGGGTGGGTGGGAGTTGGGGCTCGTGGAAGGGTGAGTTGGGTAATGGGTGAGAACTTGGACCCAAGACACAGAATGAGAAGAAAGCTCAAGGTAGGAGCCAGACAAATAGAGGAGCAAATGCAGTGGACGCAGAAGAGGTAGGCATTCTTGGAGTAGGTTCCAACTGACCTTTATGGGTGAGTAAAGGGAAGCCAGGAAGCCACTGCACAATTCTTGGCAGTATTTGAGAGAGCAGTTTACATGTATTCTGGAGGGGAGATGTTGCGAAAGGAGAGACTCTTTCTCAAAAACCACTGAGTAAGCTTTTTGTTTCATTAAGCAATCCTTCATCTCCCTACTATCTTGCACCAAGAGCATTTTTCCCTAAAATTTTCTCACTTTATCCTATCTAAGATGTTTCACTTCATTTTATGCATCAGAGTCAGGACAGAGAGGCAGGCCCAAGTATAGGGACACTGGGAAAGAAAGGAGCCCTCATCTTGGAGGCTGGTGAAGCTTCTCACTGCTAACACATAAGAACTATATGTTATGTGTATACCCCTGGTGTGAGGATGGGATTTCTAAGGACTATCCCAGCTAGATGTCACTGCATTGGTCATTTTGGTGGTTTCCAATTAGATTGGGAAAACTTGGCCACAAGACCTTCCATGCTGTCTGCTCCCTGGTGCTGAGACGTGGATAACTGTACGCATCACTGCCTGAAGCAGGTCGTCCTACACTTTATTACCTTGTCAGTGCCTGGCCCTCCTGCTCTTCAAACTATTCTCCCAGGACTCTCTGTACTCTGAAGCTATGACAAGTTGAATTCAGTCCCTCACTTATTCTCACGAACACTGTATTATTCAATTTTAAATAGGTTTCTTCTTGGGGCTTCAGACATGAATAAGCATCTAAGAGTACTGGCTGTTCTTGTGAAGGTCCTGGGCTTGGTTCCCAGCATCCGCATGGTGGGTCAGAACTTTTTAAATATCAGTTCTAGAGGTTCTCATGCACTCTTCTGTCCTCAGACACTTACTGTAGGAGGGACGTGCAGCAAAACACTTATACATAAAATAAAAATAAACATTAAGAATAATAGGTTTCTTTCCTAGATGGTACTTAGCCACAGCCCTCTGAACTGGAGGTTCTCATCTCTACCTCTGAGTTGTCACGACAGAAAAGTCACCCTTAGCAAGGTCCACAAACAGACTTTAGTTGTGTGAAAGCTGTGGCCTTCTATCAGTATGACAGCCCGTCTTTCTCACCAGGAACCTCTGCTTACCTTTAGCTGAGGCTTCTCCTTCCCTCTCCCTGCTGGGAATCTGTGTGGCTGGAGCTTTATGGGCAGCTTGGTTTTCTTCTTTTCAGCTAGCCACCCTTCTGCTGCTCTGTACTCCTCAGCTGTCTGTCTTGACTCTTTTTGTGAATCTCCAAAGCCGCCTTCTCTTCATGGTCTTGCAGTGAAATCTTTTTATTTTTAACCCTGACACCTTTCTCTCACCAGGTCATGCAGAGACAACTTCTAGCTTCCATCCTGCCTGGACAATCTCCTGTTCTTTCTCTAATATTATGGAATCCAGGCTGGTTCCCCGTGTTACACCACCTCCCAGTTATGATGTAGCTTCTAGTTTAACACTGGCGCATGTGCTTGGGAGAAATTGCAATTTTATTATTTTGATAAAAATGTTTTCTTATCTAAATTTAGTTTTTTGGTTTTTTTTTTTTAAAAAAAAGAAATGCTTTGTTTTCCCCCCAAAGAGCCAGATGGACAAATATTTAACTACACTCCCTCTTGCCTGGAAGAAATTCTATAATCAGCCACCTTTGCTCTGCTTTGTAAGTCTCTCTTTCTGGAGTTTTTGTTTCATAGCATGCACCTGCCCCTTCCCAGGGTTGATAATTTCCCTGGAAAAGGTTGTCTTCCTGTGAATATGCATTTCAGACTTAATAGATGGGTCCAAGGAATATTTAGAGTGATGACCAACCTTTTTAAAGAAACCAAATCATTCATCGGCAGTCTCACACATATATACATCTCATGCATAGCTTGACTTCTGTCTTTCTAAGGTAAAATATCTATACACATAACACCTGGATATGATTATATGTGATCATGCATCCCCAAATTAATTCTGGTCAAATGTGTCCCTCATTTTCTCCTGACTGAACACTGGTGTTATTTCTTTGTTTCAAACATGATGAAAAATAGCAGTTGTATATGGCTGAACTAAAAACAGTTTATGCCTTGAATGAAAAGCCTAAAATGTTTATCACTACAGATTCCAGTTTCATGTGTTTTTCTTATGCCTAATAGGTAGTGATATTTATAATTTGGCTGTTCGAAACAAGCTTTGCATTCTTGCTTATGAGACTAAAGATGCATTCTTCTACTATGACCAGCTTCCTCTGATTATCAATCTCCTGTTAGGTTCTGACTAACATTATGGAACTGACAGCATTTCCTGTCTAATACTTTTGTACTTCTTTCTGTCCCCTCTAGAAAACTTCTTGCATCCTCTGACTTGGCTAGATGCCTTTCCTTCTATGGGGCCCCAATATATGGGTCTCCCTCGGAATGTCTATTTCTACAGGGATAGCTCCCTTCCCCACTCCTACTCTAGGACTTCTTTGATTCCAACATGTGGGAAGATGGTCTTTTTGTAATAAACCCTCAGTGTGTTTTCTTCTTATGTGAACTGAATTAATATAGCAGGAGCTTCCCATGGTCCAAGGTGTAAAACTTTGTTTTTTGTTCTTGGTACCATCAGATGCACACAGTGTAACTTCCTGTACCAGCTTGGGTATAAACAAGGAGAATATCAGAGGACAATCGACCAGACTGCATTGTTTTGCTAACCTGCCATTTATAAGTCAGTCTCTTTTCCTTCCTTTGTCTTTGTTCTTTGTTGTTTCTCTTCCATTTTGAAAATAATCCTGTTTGAATTAGCCCCACTCTAGAGTCCCAGTGGAGGAGGATGCTGAGCTTTACCGTGTGTATTACATGGTGATAAAGTGCATCTCCCAGGGGAACAGTTTATCTCTGAGTCTAGGGTAGATTTTTGTTGATGTCACTGGCAGAGTCTTGATCTTACAGTCACATTGCATGCTGCATATTTTCTACTTGGGATGATGTTCTGCCCTTGAACTGTTCAGATGTCCATTTCATAGCCTTTAACAGTCAGTTTTAGATGTATAAATTCTACTATCTCCTGCCTTGTGTCTACATCTTACCTTTTTTGAATCACCAAGTCCAAACAACAAAGAAACTAAAACAAAGCAGAGCTATATAACAGCAAAGATTATTTTATTTTTATTTTACACTCCTTTATGTCTTTTAAAATGGAAGTGATAGGAACAACCATCTGTGCCTGTCTATGTAAACTCAAAGGGAGTATTTCCACAATTTCAACAGTGAAAATCAGGAAGTGCCACCCTTCTCAGTATTCACAGCCTTAAAGTGGTCAAAGCCCGTAAGAACCAAGGTAAATCATTGGAAGTAAGACAAAGGATACTATGCTAAGGGTGATGTTTCTTCAGAAAGCAGGAAAACTGCTTAAAATAATGGTTTCCATTGTGGAGAAATAAGGCCATCTGCCTAAGCTTGTAGGCTGAACTTCCTGTGCTTCTCATTCTGAAACAGTGTTGATGTCAGGATTTTGTGCTCTCAGTGGACAGGTTTTACAAAGGATCTTGGTGGAAGTTCCCTGTGTTTGAAAGCAGCCAAATGACTGATGGATAAAATAGTTTTTGTAGACTTTCTTGGAGGAAGAGATGATGTTTTTGAGTGCATGTGGGCCCTGATATGCTTGTTCACTGGCACTTCATTAGGTGTGCATACATGGCAGAAAGGGAAGAGATCTGTGGTGATACATGACTGGGTCACTCTTCATGAAGTCAGAATAATGTCAGCAAAGCTTCTCAGTTTCATAGTACAATCGAAGCTTTTGTAGAGTGAGGACAAGCACAAAGAGCTCTTTGTATAGCAGACATGCTCAAATCTACCTGAAAAGTAAAGGCTTTGAAAAGTTAAACCTAAGATATACCAACTCAAGGGATGCTTCTGACCAGCATATCAGTGATCAAAAGAAGTTGGCTATACCCCAGCAGAAGCCTGGAGAGCTGAACTAAAAAACAAGAGTGGAATTACAGACAAGTAAATATGTGTACAAAGTCATTGGTAACAGTTGAAGAAATACTAACACTGGATTCTGTCCATTGGAATTATGGGTATTTATGGTCATTCACTAATAACATTATGGAATCAAGAAGCATCATAGCCTTTGAGGAGCTGAGAACTGGATTTGGGAGACACAGAACCACTCAGGATTGTCATAGAGAAGAACATGTAGGACTTCACTCAGGTATTGTGGCATTGCCATAGGGAAAACCAACATGGAATATCTTGGTTTCTCCATCTATGGTGATTGGGAATTTTGCTAGGTATTGTACCTGAGCTGGCAGTTGTGTTCTCTTTGGGTCTGCATAACATCTGTCCAGGATCTTCTGGCTTTTAGAGTCTCTGTTGAAAAGTATGGCATCATTCTGACAGATCTGCCTTTACACGTTACTTGGCCTTTTTTCCCTTGCTGCTTTTACAATTCCCAGAAGTTATTTAGAGAATATAGTTTGTGATACCTGGTGGATGATGCAGGGCTGCATCACCTTAGCTTCGTTCCAGGTACAAGAATCAAGAAGGTTTAGAAATTTTGCATCATCTTTTGAGATGCAGATTCTTCCCCAAGAGTCTCATATCATCATGGCCACAGTGTTATTCATTAGCACCCTGGCAAGCAAGTTAACAGTAAATTTAATGTGATTCTCAAATCTCACAAAGCCCCTTTTGATGACAGCTCTATTGGGAAGGTACAGCTGTATAGCTGGCCATAATTATGACTTCCTGATATATAATGGGTCTGATAATGCTAGGTCTATTCTTCCAAGGGGTGAGGTAGACTAGAAGACATAAGACAGAGCTCCTGGTAGATGATCAGAAAACAGAGCCCGCTCCTCTTTCTTCTAACATCAGCATTGTTTCTCATCAGCACCATGATGCAGTCATTGGAGCTTTGCTGTAATACAGTCATAACCACTGTTGAAGAACTGCATCAGTGGAGCTGGGAATGTGTCTGATGAAGAAGGAAAAGAGAACAAGTCAAATATTGATTTTGTTTCTCCAAGCATGAAGAATCAGGTCCTTGGAGCTTCATTGAGAATTAGTATTTACAGTGTGTCACTCCACCAGCATTTTGAGATGCTGGTTTCTGGTTCTAACAGTAAGAATACATTTGTATTCTATTTTACACATGGAGTGATTATGAGTTGTAAATACATGCTCATATCAAATCATTGGACTATGTATTAAAATAACTGATGTGATCCCTATTCATACAGTTCTACGGTATGAATCACGCATATAGGTGTGAGCCTGGTCTAGTGCATATTTGTATGATCCTGGTCTAGTATATACTGCTGACTTCAATCTTTTCATTATGGAGACTCTTTGAGACTCTTTCATCTTTGTCTCCTATGCCCCTCCACTACTTATCAAATAAAATAATAATAAATGACAACATTTATAAATGAGCTGATGCATAAGAATGTATATCCATATCTGGTATTTCTGTAATGCAGAGATAGCAAACACTGGTTTATTTGAGTTTTGTGTGATATGATGAGAAATAAACATTTTTGTTCCCTTATGTTAGCACTTATATTTTAAATGCTATGCCTTTGTGTGTGACAGCCTGTGAGTTTATGAGTGCATGCATGCACATGCATGTGGAAGTCACAGGGCCACTTCCAGTATCATTCCTTAATCTCCATCTACTTTTTGTTTGAGGCAGGTCTCTCACTGCTCTGTAAATTCATCAAGTAGACTAGACTTGCTGGTAGTGGGCTCTATGGGTCACCCTGTCTCCCTTCCCTATCTTGCCATTTTGTGATTAGAAACACACACTTTTAACTAGGTCTTGGGAATGAAGTTCAGGGCTGTTACTTTATGAACTAAGCCATCTCTCTACCTTAAAGTTTGCATTTTTCTAAAATAATAATAGAAATTATAATAATAACAATAATAATAATAATAATAATAATAATAATAATAATTTTAATGTTTAGAATTGGTTATATGAACCTATATCCATCTGTAAAATAGTGTCAATTTCTCTATATGCTATATCTTATATATTTTCTTGATGTCTTTGTTGCTGAAGAGAAAAGAAAAAGAAAAAATATATATATCCAGGCTTTCTATACCAGGCACTGCTTGAGGAGGATGCTCTCTCAGTCTGGTTCAAAATCACTGACAGGACTCATTTTAAGAGGTCTTTCAGGTCTCTCACACTTTGTGTGAAACAGTATTCCCTTTGTTACTCCAATTACCCCTCAGAGTCCTGCTGGCCCAGCAAGTGTGCAGAGAGTGGTACTGAACAGTTCTTCAGAAGAGCTGGCCTGGAGCTTTCTATGTCTGGGCTGCTCAGCCTGAAAGTGTCTTCTCCCATGAAGAATTCCACAGAGGCATGTTTGTTGCTTCTTCTGGGAGCACTCTAAAAATCAATTATATTTGGGCTTTATTCAGTTTGTTTGTGTTTGTTTGTTTTATTTCGAGTTTGATGCTCCTTTACTCCAGAAGAGGGTTTGTGTTCCCTGCTTAGCAAGACCCATTAGAAGAACACATATCTCTTCTTTTCACCAGAGGCTCTATACCTCCGTTATCGGTGAACTGCTGCTAAATTTTGTTCATAGTGAAGAAAATTCCCCAAACAGAAAGTTCAAAAATATGAGACACTATCCATGTGTGATGCTATGAACGTAATAGTAACACTTTAGAATGGAAACAGACTTAACAGTTTTAAATGTAGAAAAGTGTTGTCAGTGTGTATTTTGAATCCTAGGGTGAGAAAAGGGGAAACTACTGTTTGCCTATAAGACTTGTGTTATTATTCAGCTGTTGAAAATTGTGTGGTTGACGTGTTCACACAAGCCTGTAGCTCCCTGAGGTATTCACTTCCATAGAAAATAACCACAGTATAAAGTTAAGAGATTTGAATTTTCTTTCCTTTAAAAATGTTGATAAGAAGTCAAATATAGTGGCCTATAGCTGTGACCTATCTGAAACATGACAATTCTGACTTAGAAGTCAGCCTGGGTTAGCCCAGGCTACAAAATGAAACTTGACCTAAACAAATGCACTCATCCAGCTTCAGCATCCAGAATGGTTTGTTTTTATATCAGTATTTTTTCAGGCCACATAACTGGACGATCACACCATGCAGGAGCATATCAAGGGGGTGAGGATGGATAGGTATATGTTTAATTCTTCATTTTTGGAAACAGTAATTAAAAGATACTTTGCCTCTGTGTCTTTATAAAAAATGGTAAGACCCAAATCAGAGAAGCTGCGAAGGCCTTCTGGAAAGAAGCCTAGAGATGAACTCAGTTCCCCCTCTCCACCCCCAACTCAAAGCACACAGAAGTACAAGATGTGAACACAGGACATATGTATACTGTGTACCTATGGACCCACCTCCAGTTTGGATCATGAAGTTGTACATGCATGCTATGCCTCCTGTATGTGTGTGGAGTCATAAGGCATGTTTCTAGACTGAATGGTAACACATATGTTTTACTAAAAGATCACTGCTAGATATAGATTGATTTTCTCTGAGTAGATATTTAAAACACTCTGCACAGCTCAAGTACAAATTTCTAGGGTGATTTCAAAATCAGAAAACTGTATCTTTCATGTATAAATTGCATTTTCATCTCATGAAAGTCAATTTGGACCTCTCTCCATGTCTTCATTCTATGGTGGTTATCTCATCTCCTTGGCTCTGATCTTCTACCATTTTATCCCAAGTCTTCTTGTCTTTTAAATGTCATCTTCACTACACCTCTCCCTGAAAACTTTAATAAACAATGCTTATCACTCAAAGGCATCTTTATCCTGTATTCAGTCTAGAGCATAAAGCTTTGCCTAGAATGTAGATAAGAGGTTTTGTTCCCCTGCCTGGCTAGGTACAGATTTCTCCTGCATCTTGTGTTGAATCTGATCTATGCAAAACCCCAAAGAGCTGAAGATAGGAACTTAACTCATAGACTTCCTATACATCACAAAAAAGCAAGTAAAATATAAATTCCAGAGCACTGCATTATTCTTTAAATCATCCTTCATTGATTATCGGGTCTAGATGATCCAGTTCTGAGCATACATCTTGATGAAAGAGGCAGGCAAAATTGTTGTCTTCAAAGATTTTAAACTTCACTTGAGAAAGACAGGAAATAATCAACCTAATAAAATCAAGTAACAGGCTATGCATGTGTGTGAGAAAGAAAGTAAAATGGATAGTTTCATAAACTATGGGATGGTAGGATCTCTTTCAATTAGGTACCAGGAGAGACCAGTGTGAGAGGATTCAGTAGTTACTCTTGTTATGTAAGAATTGTCCCTTAAATCAGCAGATTGAATAAACAATATTCTATAAGGTTTTTTGTTTGCTTTGTTTGTTTGTTTACCTTACAATAACTTAGGAATGACTTGGTTGTGTAGCTGTCTCGAGGTCTGAGGAAGTCGCTAGTAAATACAGGGCTAGAGGATCTCCTTCCAAGAAGGCTTACTTCTATTGACAGTTAGCATAGAGGCACCAATCCTTCCCACATGGATCATTCTGTTAGAGTCACAGGGAATCTTCGTGGGAAGTTGACAGATTCCTCCCCAAACAAAAGACCCATGAAAGCACTGACAGAGCCACAGGCATCTCTTGTTCTACCCTTGAAGGTCACATTCTTACTATGTTCTACTGGTGCTGATAGTGGATAAAGGGAATTGTCACAGGATGTGCATACCAGGAAGCGAGTATCCTTAGGAGTCACCTTGCCTGTTCTTACCATAGTAGAGTTGAGATTAGGGTAGACTTCTAAGGAAACTAAGTGGTAGGTGAACACAAAGTGGAGGAGGACATTGCAGTTAAGAGAAACAGTGTTTTGTAGGACTCCAAGAACAGGGAAGCTAAGTGCCATGGAGGAATGCACCCATCATTTGCTGCAATACATTTGGGAGTTAGATGGGATGACTCTAGGGTTCTAGGGCCAGGTTATAAGATTTTATAAAGGTCTGAGATATATACTAATGGGAGTCACACTGCTAAAAGTTTTTTAAGTAGAGAGAGAGACATATACTGCACAACCCAATTTAACGGACGTATAGTTCTGGGCAAAAACTAGGCTGGACCCATAGAATTCTAATACTAGACAGAATGAGTGTGATTCAGACCCTTGACTTTTACCCTCTACAGTCATGCTATATGATCTCATATACAATGAGACAGACAGAGATTTAGTATTCACTTTGTATACAAGCATTGCTTGATTGATCGGTCAATTCTCCGCCTCACACATATCATAGGCTCACTACAAGTTATCAAACAGACCAAGAACCCCAAGCCATTTTTACATTATCCACGTGAAGTATTTCAGTTTCTAAGCATGTTAGCCCTGGTCATCTGCTCATCAGACCTGGTAACAACTTCAAAGACCAGGAATGGCTTGGCTGCTCGCAAGAGTCTGAGACAGAGATGCCAGAGATTCTTTTTCTTGGGCACCCTAGAAGCTACAATAGCAGTCTGAGAGGTTTGAGGTTTGTTGTGCTCATGTGATGATGGATGTTTGTCATTACTTATCATCCCAGAAAATATTAACAAAACAATACTCAAAAGTCCAGCTTCATCCCTTCCAATTTAGAATACATAAGGTTAAACAAATGACCATTTATATTTCTGGATTTTTTTAAAAGTGTCTTCATTTAAAATGAGATATGGCTTAGGGACTTTCAAGTCCTAGGGGGAGGGAGCAGCAGAGGTGATGGATCTGGCCTGAATACAAAGTTTCCCTGTGCCTTCCAAATCTCCCCATGGCCTAGTAGAGAGACAGGAAGGTGCAATCCAGTGTACATAGCTAGTTAATACCCAATAACATACCCATTCATTTTTATTCACTAATTTATGTATTCATCAACTATCTGCTGTGTGCCACTAGGGGCAGCCATTTGTTGGATATGGAACCACAGTGATAGATAAAAACCAAAATATGTCTTGCCCTCATTGGTGTATCTATCTGTATGGGCGGCCAATAGGATCACACATGTAATTTATGTGTTACAGTTTTGCTACGTGTTAAGTAATGTAGGGTGTTAGAAGTGTAAATGACAGAGGAGATGGGTGTCAGCTAAGGTCTTAGGAGTCTTTTCAAGGAGGTGACGTAATGTGTGTGAGACTTGGAGGAGGGGATAAGGAAGCAGGGAGGTCAGGACACAGGTGAAAGCCAGGAGAAAGTAAATACAATACTCCAGGCAGGAAGAATAGCTTCCCTGACACTCTCCTTGAGTTTCTCATGCAGGGATAACAGTTAAATTTTGTTCATTTTTTACACTTTGAGAAGTATGGAACTAAAATGAACTTTAAAAGTTTCCATAACTTTTTTCTTTAAAAATTTTTATTGAAAATAATTTTTTCCATACAATATGTTCTGATCACGATTTCCCCTGTCTCATCTCCTCCTGGATCCCTTGCACCAAACTGACCTCTCATCTTCTTTCTTTTGATCTTTAGAAATCAACAGGAAAATAAACAACAGCAATAATAATTAAAAAAAAAGAACAGAAGAATCACACACACACACACACACACACACATACACACACAAGTGAAAACAATATACAGGCAAAAGGTTACTAGTAAGATTTTTTTTAATGCTCAAATAAAACATTATAAGACAAAAACATCTACAAAAATACTTCTGAGCTGGTTGTATGTTTCCCATCTAATGCTGGACATGGGGACTACCCTTATGTGTGGTTTGTACACTTAGTGAGACTCCATTAAAGAAAATCAGGGTTTTCTCTGCAAGTGGTTAACCATTGGAGATGTCTACTTTTGGTTAGGGATCGGTGCTCGTATCTAGTTCCTCTCTCAGTGATGGGACCCTATCTGGTTGGACCTGTGCAGGCCCTGTGTATGCTGCCATGGTCTGTATGAGATTGTATGTATGTCATCTCACAACTGGACAATATGCAGAGTGAGAAATCTTGGAACACTCAGTCTTAAGTGGGCTGTCTTCAATTCCCTACCCCCTACCCACCCAGGGGCCTGGGAAGTATTCATAAGAGGAAATGAAAGATAGAGTCAGAGAGGAAAGATGATACCAAGGAGATTTCTTTTTCCCGTAGAAAGATATAGCATTTCCAAGGATTAAACTTGTACCTATTAATAGAAATACTGAATATGTTAAGTAAAGCAATCCAGTCTTAGTACTGTATGGTGTTGCACGTATGAGATACCTATGATTTATGATTTATGTATGAGATACCTTGTGTATGAATACTCAGCGTTAAAGAATGGAATAGTAACTGCCACAGACTGGAGGTCATGGGAAGTACAAAGTTGTTAACAATTGGCATGAAGCTCCAGTTAAGCAAAACAAAGAAGACTGTGCCTCTGCTGTACAATGCAGGGCCTTTAGTCCAAAAAAAAAAAAAAAGGATTAGAAAACCTCAAAAACTTAAGAGGCTGGATTGCATTTTTATCACCGAAAATAAAGTATCCAAGAAAAGTTACTTTTGTTTATGCTCCTGTATAGCCTCACCTCCTTACGGTATGGGAGCTGTGACAGGTGTCAATTCTCTTCCTTTACATAGACAGGAAACAGGGTAGCAAATTAGTTGACACTCAGAATAAGCTACAAGTGCTCAAAGGGACCTTGGAATGCAGTATCTGTTGATTAAAAAGTAAAAGTGCCAGTGTCTGGTTTCAGTGTAGCAGGTCCCTTGAATTTAAAATGCAAGAGGGAAAAATAGAAAACACAGTCACTGGTTCTGAAGATAAGGGGGAAATGAGTGGCAGTCAAAGCATCCAATCGAATGTCGGATGTTACAGAAACATGAGCACGAATGTTGATGTCTTATCCTATGGAAAGGACTTTCCCATGATGCTTTGCTCCCACAACAGACCCATGGATAGCTCTCAGCTGCTAGAGAAGGTAAACCATTTGAAGAGAAACCGGTGCTGGGGTAAGGAAGCCCTGGAAGCAGTTAGTACACAAGAAATCAGATGCCTTGAACCTGGGTTACTGTGGTGGGACCACAAGACAACAGCTATTAGCACATGTCCACTCAGATCACAAGGAATCACTTCCGAAAATATTACAAATTGTTCTTATTGTTTAATCTACTCCCTCTTATCCAAATGATTGCTTCTCCTAAAGGACATGAAAGAACAATCTCAGTGAGCTCCTTAGGGAATTTATGTTGCTGTCAGAAACATGCCTCCTCCTCTGGTCATCTATCTGGAGTCTACAGGGCATGCAGTATTGTGCTTGAAGAATTCTTAAAGATTAAAAGAACAGAACTGTAGCAGGAGAGATAACACAGCTTTTAAGGGCCATTGTTGTTCTTCCAGAGGACCCAAATTCAGATCCCAGAACCCAAGTCAGGTGGCTAACAAATGCTTGTAACTCCAGCTCCCTCTTCTGGCCTCTGCAGATACCTGCACACCAATCTTTCTCTCTCTCTCTCTCTCTCTCTCTCTCTCTCTCTCTCTCTCTCTTT
>JADRCH010000081.1:4777443-4815088 GCA_019843965.1 Rhynchomys soricoides | reverse complement strand
TCTCTCTCTCTCTCTCTCTCAATTTCTTAGTACAAGAGATATCTCTCCCTTAATTGGAGACTAAACATTTCAAGTATTCAGACCCTTGTTACTCATGTACTCAGCTGCTTGTCCAATGTAACTTCTGCACTTATTACTTTCTCTGAAATGTAGGCTTTGCTCAGAGTTTCACTATCATACCCACCCCTGGTCCCTGGCCCTGAGCCCTGGCCCTGAGCCCTGACCCTTCACACATTACCCCTGGTCCCTGGCCCTGAGCCCTGGCAACTACCTTTTGTACTTTGGGCTGCTGTGAGGTCAATGTTTCTAATTTCACGTATACAAGAAAAGTCGTGACATTCTGTGGCTGGCTTCTTTCACTTAAGATGGGGTCCTCTAGTTTCATCTGAGATGTCTCAAATGGCAAATTTCCGCTGTCTAACAGATAAATCTCATTCTATGATATGTATTTCCCCAGTTTCTTCCTTCAGCTGATAATGGACATAGGTTGCTTCCATATCTTGGCCATTGTGAAGAATGTTGTATGTAGCCTTGGGACTGCAGCTGTCTCTTTGATGAACTACTTCACTTTCTTTCAATCTATAGGCAGTGTTAGATGGGTGGCCCATTTTATTTTAAAAGTCTCTTTCCGTGTTTCCCATAGTAGCTGTACTAAAGCATTTCTACGAGACACATTTGAGTGTAACCGTTCCATTTTAAACATTTGAAAAGAGCAAATAGAGCTTGAATGTAGGACCATATGCCTGGCCCTGGCACAGTGAACATTGTTTCGGTTGTCATGTGATGTCTGAGTGGTTCTCAGGTGTCACAAGGTAAAGGCATTTTTAGCCCTAACAACTAGGTGACAATGATATACTGATTCATTCTCTCTCTCTCTCTCTCTCTCTCTCTCTCTCTCTCTCTCTCTCCTCTCGCTCTCTCTCTCTCCATTTATTGTCCTGCACTGTGTCTGTAGGACAGGAAAAATTACACCTGGTTGAGAATTACTGACTTACAGTTTATGGTTTCCTTTAAAAAATGTTTACATTTATCTGTCTGTCTGCCGTCCTATCTAATCTATCTCTTTATCTATGAGGCAGGGCTCATGGTGGCAGACCTGTGGAAGTTGGAGATAGAGCAGCTTGAGAGATCCAATTCTTTCCTTCTACCATATGAGTCTCAGGGAACGAGCTCAGGCCATCAGGTTTGACAAAAACTGAGCCATCTTGCCAGCCAATGCCATTGCTTAATAGAAAGCAAAAACTGACCTCAATGCCAGCAACCCAGCAAGCCTGTTGTTGTTTGTTTTGTTTATTTTTAATAAGATTTTTGTAGTTCAGGCTGGCCTAGCACTCAAAGCCCTCTCCTCTGCCTTCTGACTTCCAGTTCTACATGCATGCACTGCCATCCTGGAAAACTACAGCTGATAAATATTTTTCTTTACCACACTTTCATTGAAAACCATATAGTGAATCGGATGTGAGAGAGGCAGGAATGTGTAAGAAACTGTTCCCCTAAGCTCAGTTTTAATAAAGAAAGCAGCTGCATGAATTAAGTCATTACACCATGGGATGTGATTGTAATTCTGTAAAGGTCAACTCCGTGGTGCTTTGGCAGCCTGAAGCATGTGCAATCAAATTCAGAATGAAGCTGAAGAATGGATTCCGCATCATTCTCCAAAATCTTTCACCTGTGTCATATCTGACTAATTTCTGTGTCTTTTGGCTCCTCCTGGTCTATAGATGCAGAGGGATTGTGAATACGAGTGACTGGCATCCCTCCTTATAAAAGTTGGGCAACATTCTACAGAGACTTGTTCTTCGAGGGTTATTTTCACAGCTTTATTTGTTTATTAGAATTGATATGGGAACTTACGTTGACGATTGGGGCATTTACTATAGTAAATTATCATCCTTTTCAAAATAGGAAGAATCCAAATTAAAATTACGTTAACAGTATAGTAGAAATGAAGGAAAGGGATGGAAGCCAGCATGTCAGATAAAAGTTATAAAAAGTCAGTTGCCCTGCAGAAGCTCATCTGTGCCTTCAGCAGATGGTTACTAAGTGGATTAATTTTTCCTCAGAGATGAGCAACAAGAGGAAACCTTTTCTGAACACATTTAAGACTCTCTCTTTCTCTCTCTCTCTCATTCTTTTTTTATTTGTTATTTTATTTATTTACATTTCAAATGTCATCCCCTTTCTTCACAACCCCCCTATCCTATCCTCCCTACCCCTGCTTCTATGAAGGTGCCCCCACCCACCCACCCACTCCTGCTTCACCGACTTAGCATTCCCCTACCCTGGGGCATGGAGCCTCCACAGAACCAAAGGTCTCCCCTCTCATTGATACCAGACAAGGCAATCTTCTGCTACATATGCAGCTGGAGCCATGGGTCCCTCCATGTGTACTCTTTGGTTGGTGGTTTAGTCCCTGGGAGCTCGGGGGTGGGGGGTGGGGTCTGGTTGGCTGATATTGTTCTTCTTCCTATGGGTTGCAAAACCCTTCATCTCCTTCAGTCCTTCCCGTAACTCCTCCATTGGGGTCCCTGTGCTCAGTCTGATAGTTGGCTGTGAGCATCTGACAGCTATATCAGATTCCTGTCAGCAAGCACTTCCTGGCATCAGCAATACTATCTGGGTTTGGTGTCTGTAGATGGGATGGATCCCTAGTCTCTGGATGGGCTTTCCTTCAGTCTCTGCTCTACTCTTTGTCCCTGCATTTCCTTTAGACAGGAGCAATTCTGGGTTAATATTTTTCTGGTGGGTGGTTGGCCCCATAGCTCAACCAGTGGCCATGACTAACCACTGGGTGTGGTCTCTACAGGTTCTAGCTCCCCTTTGTTAGGTATTTCAGCTGCTGTCCTCCCCGCTGGGTCCTGGGAAGCTCTTTCTAATCAGCCTCCAAACAGCTCTCCTGTAGATTGCTTCTGAAGCAACTCAAACGTTACTCTGTGAAGTTACACTTTCAGTGAGGCTCCCTTTGCTCCTGCCCTTTCCTCATAAGGTGCTGCAGTGACTTGCTCCTGTGTGGTGGCCCAGGATTAAGGGAGCTTCAACCCAGGATATGGAGACTTCAGATGAGGACAGCAGCAGTTGGCTCCCTCCTCACACTCAACCTGGCACCATGAAGTTGGCTGCCCCACCATCAACCCTAGTAAGAATTAATCCCCCCCCCCCCCCCCGACAGTTACCAGGCTTCATTCCTAGTAAGGTCCCCTCCCCAGCCTCTGAGTATGCAGATGAAGCATCTAACGCTCCTGTCCTGAGCAATGGTACACAGCCACACAAACCTTGCCCTAGAGACATTGGCCACCTCCCCAGGGGCATAAATACTTGCTTTCTCCCCCATACTCCCAATAAACTGAACCAGTTCTCAGTTGTCTTGGAGTGTGTGTTTTTTTCCATGTGCACTCACCTCCTTCCAAGATCCTGCCTCTACCCACCTGTACCCTCCCGTCCAGCCAGTGGGCCTGGCTCCCAGGAGGGAGAAGCAGACCTGGATTGCGCTCACTCTATTCTCCCTCATTGCCTCTTTCTGTGCCCACCAGTTGCTTGACTTTGCTCCCCATGTCAGTAGTTTTACTTACACAGCCTTCTTTCCCATTGGTTTCTGGTTCTTGCCTTTCTAGTCCACTTGCTTCTTCTCTTGTTTCATATTAAAGCTTAAATATCACATCCCTTAAGATGGTCCCTACTATGATCTCATTTCCTTTTCAGAGCATTCTCAAGAGTGGGAACTCTTATTAGTTCAGTTCTGTTCACTGATGTAGCTTTGACAATGCATAAGAATAGTGTATCTTCTGCACGTGCGCTTTTGGTGAGTGAGCAGGAACATCGTTCACCTATACTAGAATATAAGCTCCTGTTGTATCCATTAGTTATTTTCTATTGTGTATGTATGGGTGTGTGAAGAGTACTGTATGTGTTCAGTGTTCGTGGGGGCATCAGATAGGAGTTACACATGATTCTTAGCCACCATGTGTGTGCTGAGAACTGCACATGGGTCCTCTGCAAGAACAACGAGTACTCTTAATCCCTGAACCATTTCCCCAGCTCAACTATAAACTTCTTAAAAAGACATTTATTTTTTGAAGTTAAAATACAACTTCATCATCTTTCTCCCTCCAGGTGTGTATAAATGCATTTGAATGTGATTGCATGCATGAGTGTGTGTGTATTGGGGGGGGGGTCTTTGTCTATCCTTAAATTCATAAATACAACCTGCTTGGTCCATATAAAATTATTTGTTTCCATATGCTTTCAGGATTGGTATTAGATAACCAATTTGGGGACTCTTCCTCAGAGAAAACTATTTCTGCTGTTCTCAGAATGCCTTAGTTGACTGTAGTTCTTTGCCTAGGATTGAGGCCCTGTGAGATTTGTCATTTCATATTAGCATGTCTATGGGTGTCATCCTTATTCAGGTACTGCTTAGGCAGCCATGTTGATCAGACTTCATGGAACAAACTTGCCGAGCCTCTGGACCTTAAAATCTTTCTGCCTCTCTTTTGCTATGATCCCTGAGGCTTAGGTGCAAGAGTTGTGTTATAGATGTATCAGTGGGGGATGAGCAAGCACTGCGTGGTCCTTTGTCCCCTGCATTTTGATCTGTTGTGCTTCTTTGTAACAGCTTCTGATGCAAGGAGACATTTTTCTTACGGAAAGTAAGATCTATGCTTATCTGTGGCTATAAGGATAAACATAGAATGTACTTAAGAATTACACCATTTTAGAAAAGTGGTGCTTGCAGCATCTCATCCAAGATCCATAACTTCACTAGCTCTGGGGAGTTGGCTAGATGTCCAGTACCAGGTGGTATTTCCCTCTCGTTGAGCAGGACTTTAGTTCAGTGAGAGAGCTGCTGGTTACCACAAGGCTGTGAGTACCACCACTGCACTCTCAGGGACATTGCCCCACGTTGTTTTTGGCAGAGCACCTGGGTCAGGGCAGTGGTTGCTTCCCTCCTTTGGAAGCTTGCATGACTCTTTCTGGCTCCATGAAAGCTAGTCTTCGGGGAAGAGGCTTTCAGGTCAGAACCATCTCAAATCCTCTGTGTACTATTTCCAAAGTGCCTTCAGCATTAGCGTCTTACCTTCAGCCTCTGGAAGCAACCAAGAACAGAAGCAATAGCCTAAGTTTGGGGAATCTCTTGGATAACGGTGCCCAACAACTCAAAAGGGGGTTCCTCATGCCTGGTATTGGGATTTTACTAAGTAATTGATGGTTCTTTCGGGGAGCATTATCAATCCAGATGAGAATTTTGTTTTATACTATATATGTATACACAGACATATATATATATATATATATATATATATATATATATATATATTCTATATAAATTTAGGTGGACACATAATAATACAATCTTTTTGAGGTTTTCAGAGAATTATTGTTATTTTATCATTCTACCTCCTTTTTCTGTGTTTCTCTCCCTCCCTAGTCTAAGACTCGCTGGTTTTTTCCTATCTCCCTCTTCAGATCCTTTCTTCCCTGTCATTCCTTCCCTTCTTTATTTCTCCTCCCCCTCCCCCATGAGCCCTTTTACTTTCCTGTTTTCTGCAGGCTCTCCCAGCTTTATACTAACCCCTGAGGATTTAGGGCTAGAAATTGCAGATGAGCTAGACCATGTGACATTTGTCCTTCTGGGTCTGGGTTACCTCACTCAGTAGGATCTTTCCTAACTGTCAATTTACCTGCAAACTTCATAATTTCATTTCTTTTTACAGCTGACCAGTATTCTGTAGTATATATTTACTGCATTTTCATTAGCCATTTGCTGGTTGATGGGCAGTGAAATTCTTTATTTTTCTTGGCTCTAGAGAGCAGCAGAGAACATGGCTCAGCAAGTTTCTGCAGAGTGTCAAGTCCTTGGGGCATATGCCAAAGAGTAGTATAGCTAGATCAGTAGTTTTATTTTTAGCTTTTTGAAGATTCTCCACACTGGCTTCCATAGTGGCTGCATTACTTTGTGATCCCACCAACAGTGAATAAAGACTCGCTTTTCCCCACAACCCCCCAGACATTTGCAGTCAGTGGTTCTGTTGATCTTGGCCATTCTGCTGGGATACAATAGAATCTCAAAGGTGTCATGATTTGCATTTCTTTATTTACTAGCGACAATGAACATGCTTTGAGGTTTTTGTGGGGGTTTTTTTGTTTTTGTTTTGTTTGTTGTTTGCTATTTTGTTACCTTTTTTTGATAACTCTCTGCTCAGGTCCCAAGCCTATATAAGAATGGGCCATTCTGTTGTTCTCTTTGTTTTTTGAATTCTTTACATATTCTGTATATTAACTTTCTGTTAAATGTGTAGCTGGCAAAGATCGTCTCTCATTCTATGGGCTTCCTCTCTACCCAGTTGTTTTTTTAGTTTTTAGTTGTGCAGAAACTTTTCAGTCTTATGAGGTCCCACTGGTCAGTTGTTGGACTCAATTCATGTGCAAGTGGAGTGTCATTCAGAAAGTCCTTCCCTACTAGTACCACGTGGGGCGCTGCCTATACCACGTGGGGCACTGCCTATGCCACGTGGGGCACTGCCTATGCCACGTGGGGCACTGCCTATACCACGTGGGGCACTGCCTATGCCATGTGGGGCACTGCCTATACCAAGTGGGGCACTGCCTAGACCACGTGGGGGCACTGCCTAGACCACGTGGGGCACTGCCTAGACCACGTGGGGCACTGCCTAGACCACGTGGGGCACTGCCTGTACCACGTGGGGCACTGCCTGTACCACGTGGGGCACTGCCTATACCACGTGGGGCACTGCCTATACCACATGGGGCACTGCCTATTCCACGTGGGGCACTGCCTATACCACGTGGGGCACTGCCTATACCACTTGGGGCACTGCCTATACCATGTGGGGGTACTGCACATGTGGGGCACTGCCTATGCCACGTGGGGCACTGCCTATACCACGTGGGGCACTGCCCATGTTGGACACTGCCCATGTTTTCCTTCCAGCAGTTATCACAGTTCGGGTTTCACATTCAGGCTGTCCATCCATTTGGAGCTGGTTTTTGTACAAGGTGATATAATTGAGTCTGCTGTGGCCAACATGGCTTCTTGACCTAACCGGAATGATGAAGGAATGAAGAAATGGCAGAGACACATACAGAGAAAAGTTGGGATCTGTGCACTCTGTTCTCTGATGGAGAAGCCTCAGCACTTTGGAAGTTCACTGTGAACAGTGAACAGTTCAACAGTGAACAGGAGGCACGGTTATTGCACACCACTGAACACAGAGGCAGGTTTAGCTAATTCCCAGGAGTGGTCTCAGTGTAGGAGCAGTCTTCAGGCCATAAACATTGGGGAGAGATAGCTAAGGTGGACATTTAATACCTCAGTCCCATGAGTGTGTGTGTGTGTGTGGGTGGGGGGTGGGATCATTGACAAAATCACGGCATGTCTGTCAATACACATTTACCCAGGACTTTACTGATCTTCTACATTTGAACATCCAAGCTAATGACCAAAACTTAATGACAGGGACTAAGTCTATTCTGCTCATTATGGTCTGACAAGTGCCCAGACAAGTACCTTGTTCAACAAATAGCTTCAGAAACATTTTGAAGGTAGAAATAACTGAGATAATCTATTAGATGATTGATCAGCTCTGATATGGGTTAAAAATAACAACAATCACAACAAAATCCATTAGATTGCTCATAGATGTGGAAAGGAAAAGTAAATATTTGGTGATTTCATTTAAAATATTTAGTATAAAGTAAAATATATTTATTTTGACCTTATTACATATGAGATTTACCAAATTATTTCTGAAACTAGACAAAATAAATTTCAAGATGTTCCTTTTTTATAAAATGTGACTGATATATTGCATTGTTAGAATTGCCTATGATTCTGTCACTACTTTAAGCTTTATTATAAAAGTTAATACTTTTTAGTCTGTTAATGGCAATGAGGATCTTTAACGCCTTAATGACCACATGAAACACTTTGAAACACATGAAACACTGGAGTCTAAAATAATTCCCCACTGTAGCCACCAGATGGCAGTGTCCAAGAAAAGTCTTCCTCAGTTGAGGAATTCTCTCTTCAGCCACTTGATGGCATTGCTCCATTGTTTTCAAGAGCAAGGCGACTCCCTGTTTCTTTTCAGGTCCCTGTCTGCATTGTGTTCTGTTCTGCAGTTGTCACTGTCTCAAGGGCCCCCCCCCCCGCTCCCAAAAAATCCAATTCCAGTTATGTGTAATTTTTTAATGAGATGATGTTTGGACTAACTCATGGAAGGATATTAATCCTGATTTTTTTCATTCTAATTAAGCTATATTTTTAAACCAAAAGAAAAGGTCAATGTTTAAAGAAAATAAAAGTCTATGTAAAAGTCTTTAAAGTCAGTGAGAGGATTGTATGAATATATAATAATAGAGAAAATATTTATTGGGGTGGATATGTGTGATGTCTTTATTTTAAGGCCTTACAGTTTTTGTTTTTGTTTTTGTTTTTTTTTTTAGTAGAATCATGTTGTTGGATTATATTATAATTTCACATAGGGGACCGTCAAATTGTATTAGCTGTAGTAAAACACATGGATGTTTATACTTTCCCTGTTTACCACTTTGAAAATTCTCAGGGAATACATCTACAGTCACATTAATGCTCCAAAGTAATTGATAATTTGGATTGATTGGAATAATGCAGGCAAGTTAGTGTTTTACAATTGTTTTTGTACTTCTTAAGAGAGTCATAACTTTTCTTCTGAATTTATTCGTATCCCCGCTAGCTTACTTTGAGTGTGCAGGAAGTGTTCCCAGTAAGCTAGCCTGGGAGCACTCAGCCAGGGAAGCAAGCAGCTTCTGAGAGCTTTCCAAGTCAGAGAATTCATTCCACATGAAGTATTGCTTTTAGCACCTTCTGTGGAAGAGCAAATCATAGATGACTTAAAGCCCATTAGCGATGATCTGTTCTGAATTATGTCTACTTTCCTATGGGAAAAACTTTTAATACAAGACTTTAAATTTATTCTTTGAGAATTTCATACATGTAGACACTGTATAATGATTATATCCAGTGTGCCCCTCAAACCTCCCTTGGCACACCCCAACCTATCCTTCTCCCAAGTTCATGCCTCCTCCTTCTCCTTTTTCCTTTTTATAGCCTTGAATCAAATCAGTGCTACCTCTATGTGGGTGGGGCTAGGGGGGTCAACCACTGTGGCAGAGGCACCCTACCAGTGGCCACGTTCCCAAAGGAAAATGACTCCTTCCCTCCCATAAAGCATTGACTACAACTAGCTACTCAGCTGGGGAGGGGTGGGTACCTGTGAGCCCCTCCCTCATCCATCCCTGCATGAATTCTTTATCTGTAGATCCTCAAGTGGTTTTTCTTTATATTTTTGGCTAAAGCCTTCTTCTTTCAAAGCTTCTGCTTTAAAAACACACAAAGCGTGTGCTTAAAATCTTGAGAGTCCTTTCAAAATGTCAGTGCTTGGGAGGCTTGCTGCCACAGCAGGCTGTGTAAGTGTATTATAGCAGTAACTGGATGTAACACGTGACTAACACGGCAAAACTCTCTGTGAGTGCCAAGGCTGAATGGGAAAGTCAAGATGACAGTATATAACAAATTGTGACTGGCTGGAAAGGCAGCCATGATATTACCTTGGACCTTTAAATCAATTAGGATCGGATTAAGCAAACAACAGTGTAAAGAAACAAATGCTCATCTAATTAAAATGCAAAGGGATGAGGTGACATCATCGGATGGTCCCAGGTTGGTTAGCACACAGCCTAAGGAATAACCTTTCTGACTTTCCCATCTACCTTCCCATCTGTTAGCTCTGTCCTCTGGCTGTCTCTTCATGGTCACTAGTTCATTTTGTGTGTCTAGCAGTTGTGCTTAGATACTAGAGTGTCCAAAAGAGTAAAAGACTATCTAATTCCACCCAAAGGCCCCAGAAGACAAGATCGTCAGGTCCCTTTGGCTGGCGTTGCTTGGATACTCATTTCTGGGTCACTCAGTGGCAGGGTAATTTGATTTCCACCAGAGCTTGAACTCTTAAGTGTATCTCTAAGTCACTTAGTGAAGGGGAGAATTTCCCAATGGAAAACATGGAAGGAGTGTAAATGGGTTTGAGCTTGGCAAGCAACCACTGCTGATGCTTTACTTTGCTCACAGTTATTGGTGATGTGGGAGAACATGAGCAAGTTACCAGAGGGATGAGAAGGTCTTTTGCATCTCAGATGCTTCAGTGTTCTTAGAGTCCAGTGGTCCACCCACCTTTGAGATTATACTGTCAGCCCAGGGAAGGCTGCTTTGTTTTGTATCATAGCAAATATATTCCCATTTATTTCCTCTAAGGCTTCCATTTAGCTAATAAAATGAATCATTTGTTAGCGAATAAATATTTAAACTTCTGAGCTTTCCTGCTTTAAAGCATAGTTCATAACTGCTGAGCAGTGATCCTGAGACGCCAGCAATATCTAGGCAGCAGAAAGTGATTGGAGTCTGTCTTCTGTATGAGGCCGCAGTCCATCACTGCAATAAAGTACCCAAGTTAACAGGTTAAATGGCGAAAGCTTTGTTTTGGTTCCACGCTTTAAAGGTTTCAGGCAATGACCAACTGGTTATTTTGAATTGTATCTTCGGTAAAGCATCATGTCAAGATAAGGATCATGGGGCAGAGCGGGGAAGTTACCTCTTGATAGCAAAAACGGCAAAGATTGGGATAGAGGGCAAGGTAGGGATGTGATGCACCATCTTCCAGGAGTGCCACCAGCTAGCGAACAACCCTTGGAGGCAGACCTGCAGGGACATTTCAGGGACAACTGTAATCCTGTAGGGGCTCGCTGTTCACTCTATTGTAATTGCCTGGTATATTTTACAAAACAAGGTCTGCTTGTTATGAATTCCATCAAATGACCATGAGTCTCCCTTCTTAATGCTTGAGGCTGGGTAAGTCCTTTCCCTCCCACACCCAGATGTTAACTGTTATGTTGTATCTTTGACTTTTTCTGCCTTTTTCTGCTGATTCCTCAAGTTTTGCCTTCCCAGTTCTCCAGGACACAGAGCTGGACCCTTGAGAGTGTCTTTGCCCATTACCACCGTGTGCACTGAGCTGCCAGCTGCTGTGGATGGTCTCAGGGATTGCCCTATTCATCCCCAGGCTGCTGTTACTTCTCACCAACGTCATTTTAGTTTCTCAGAGATCAGTAGACTCTCTTCCCTGAATTTGGCTTTTCAACAGTCTGGCATTTGAAATAGGATTTCTGTTTGGCTATTTTTTACTTTTATTAAATATTCTGAGAGGTAACCTTTTAGTAAACGTCTATTTGCTCTTTAATGCACTAGAATTACGTGGGGCACATGAAACCTAAGGAGGCTAAAAGGGTAGTAACTAGCTACCGAGTACAGAGAGAGCATTAATTAAAGTGTCTCACAGCTAAATCTTCTCTATTAAGGAGATAAATTAGAACTGTGGGAATTTACAGAGGCCAATTTTGAGACGGCAAAATAAATCCTATTTTTAATCGTACCCTGAAAGTAGGTTGATGTAATTGTAGGCAAATGTCAGTAAATTCTGTGAAACCAGTTATTTATATAAATGGCTATTAAATGGGGTGCAATTCAGTCCTTATTGTTATGCCTTAAAGTTATTGTTTGCTTTTCTTTTTATTTCTATTTAAGTCCAATCTTAAATTCATGTACCAAGAGCATGAAAGAGCCACACCTTAAGAACTGCTACTGATTCTTTAAGTAATGGTCTGTTGACCGATCTCTCACTTCACTGACTTTTCTCGATTCAAAAATCCAAAATTTGGGCCAGCAAGATTTTTTAGTAGGTAAAAGCTCTTACTACTAATACTGACAGCCTGAGTTCAAATCCTGGGACTTACTTGGTAGAAAGAGGCCTCCACAAAACACTCTATGGCATACCCCACCCCTACCACACCTTGTCACACACATGCACAGGTCTTAAATTTGTCTTACATAAAATTCCATTACATTTTATTTAATTGTTTTTGTAGGCATGAAAAATAATTAAATAAAAATGTAATACATTTTTAATCCAAAATAAATGTGGTCAATGCTGTTCAGGGATTTGGCGAATGTGCTTTTCTTTCCAATTGTTTTTCTTAAATATATGCATTTTGGAGCTTAAAAAATAAGTCTAATCACCAAGGGCTGATCAGAAAACAGTGTTTTTATTTGTTTGTTTGTTTTTGCTTTTCCAGACAATGTTTCTTTGTGTAGCCCTGGCTGTACTGAAACTAGTTCTGTAGACCTGGCTGGCCTTGAAGTCAAGTGCCTGCTTCTGCCTCCCAGGGACACAGGAAGCATTCTTGATAGTGACAGAACTTGTGTTTCAGAAATTACTTTTGTACCCACTGTTGATCAGATCACCCTAAGGAATATCAGAAAACCAAACAGTTCACACTTTCCAGTGATCACTTTCCTAAGCCTCTTCCATCTAAGCACCAATAAGTAATTTAATGTCTTAAAATGTTGTTCAAAACCTCAGTCATGCTTACATCTTCTTTGTCTACTGGTCATTTGAGGTCCTGGCTCATGGGGAAAGCAAAAGCCGGTCTTCAGTACTGTAGCTAAATTGTCTATCCTCTTCTTCAGTGCTGGAAATTGCTCCGCACTGGACAGCCTGTTGTCTCTTGCAAGAGCTGCTCCAATTCCTGTGTGCTTTGATTCATTGTTATGTTCTTTTTATTCTTGCCTGAGCCTTTTTGGTCAAAGCCCTTCTAGTTACCCATGCTCTGTGCATTTAAATCCTTCTTGGCCATTCCCTGAGGAGGCTTCTCATCAAGCAAGGGCTCACTCTTGTACCTCTCACCTCTTTATAGTTCCTCTTCCCATGTCCTCTATTACTGACTTGCATGAAGCCAACACACATGCAAGTTCTTCCTGGTTCTTATGCCATCTTAACATTTGATGAGATTATGTTTCTGTTCCCTCAGGAACATCTGTGAGGTACCTGACTGCTGGTGGAGAATAATCTTTATATCTTATCCGTACGTCCAGGCTAGCCAAAAGAGCCCTTCACAAGTTCTTTTTCCAGAACCTTCTCTGTTTTCCTGGTATGGTGACACCATGGGTACCCTGACACTGTGGTGGTGGCCACATCTCTTCTCATTCTGTTCTAATAACCTGAGCTGTTCTTGCCACCACCCTGAGCTATTGAGTCCTGCTTCTCTTCCACAGTCCTCTTTAGTGCCATCGACCTCTGAACACACAACTCAGAGGCAACCAAGCATGCTCTACACAACTAAACTACATTCCTTGCAGTGACCACACTACTTTAATCACTGGTGGGCCACTTTCACTTTCTCTATTGGGTAGACTCCTTTCCTCTTTCCCACCCTAAGCACTTAACAGAACACTGTGTCCATGATAGGAACTCCAAGGCATTTGCAGAGATGGAATTACCCGTTATTCAAGTGGGTTATGTTTTAAAGTAATCTTTACAATATCTTTGACATTTATAATGGGAAGAAAATACAGTTCAGATCACAGAGATCATAGCAGCTGGAGCAGAAATAACAATTATAAAAGCAACACACTGTTCATATCAGGGATACTAGCAATACTAGCAATGGTAGGGGTGGGCATCTTTTTCTTGACAGCTTCTGAATTGAATACTGCATAAATCAGTTTTCAGACAATCAACTTACATAGCATTCCTGTTTCAAAATTCATGATCTTTTGTTGGCATTTCATTCTGTTGACAAAAGTCAAGCCTAAATTAATAGATATTTCTCTCTATTTAAGCTGGCAATGAACACATTTTCAGAGTACTACTGAGTTTATACAGGTTGTTTGGCTCTGGGAGCCTAGGTATTTCCTAAGTCAGCTAGCCATTTAGTAGATTCATCCTCTAGACCTGGAAGCCCCCTAGAGATGTTTGTCAGTTCTCTTCTGTAGCATTAGTGATCTAAACTGTGTGTCAACATTCCCTCAGGACATTTCATCAGTGGCCACAGCTGTGCTTTGTACATACCCAGCACCTTGTCCTTTTGAAGATAAGCCATAACTCACACCTAAAATGCTGCTTTCTATATGTCCCTGCCACACTAGCAATATTCAAAACTGTTAAGAGGCAATGGTTTCCCTAGTTGTCATCTGGGCAATGTGGGTTATGTTTTTGTCTTGAAATATCCTTCCAAAAGCAATAACACATGAGTCACCCTGACTCTCTGTGCTCACTGTCATAGTGAACAGCACTGAATAGCGCTGTGGGGTGTCTGATAAAGACACCACCCTGGGAAAAATCATGGGACTTACTTTTTCCTTCAAACCTTTAAAAATAACATTAATTCACACAAAGGCCAACCTAATCTTTTTCTTAAGTGTTTAAATGTATGACAAATCTGTGTGTACCTCTCAGGATGCTTCCATCTCTGCCTCTTTCTATTTTTTTCCCCAAAGCAGCTTAGAGTTCCTGACATTTCCAACCAATGAGATAATGAAGCTTCAATATGTCACATCCCAGAATTCCTACATAAAAATGGTCAACTGAAGAAAATTTCCATCTGGGGTTATTTTTATTTGCTGACATGACTGAAGTTTTGGCTAGGTATTGTTAAGAACAGCCACTAAAAGTAGCTATGGGGCTCAACAGAAGAAACATTGTATATTTGATGGTTTAAACACTAGAGAATTCACATTTAAAGCTGTGAAACAAGAGAGCTGTGGAGGGGGGTGCTGTGGGGTCTACTTGAATTTGTTTGAGATAGACAATGTATTGTCAGTTTCATCCCTGTGAAGATGTCAATTTCATCCCTGGAAAGAGGCGATACTTTGGAGGCAATTTCCTGGTTTTGCTTTTGTTGAGAAAATTGAAAGTTAACTGGGATCATCTTAAAAGCTTTGCAAAGAAAAGAAATAATTTATAAAGAACCCAGAGTTCATAAAAGGCCTAATGATTTGACAAGTGATAAAAAGATGGTCTACATCATAATACATTTCTGCATAGAAAATTTAGTGTCCTGCTAGAAGACATAAGAGTTCAATTAAAATTCTGTTCCTGGAAGGACCAATATTCCACTGTATGAATTTTTTCTCAGCAGACTGATCTTCAGATGGTTAGATTATGCATCCTTTTAGTTTGACCTGGAAATGTTATTACTTATCCCCATTTACAAGATCTCATTCTGCTAACTTTTATTTATTTACTTATTTTGCAAAAGTCTTCAAGAGAAGAAACCACCATCTTAAATCCCATCTTTGCTTCAAATGAGGGAAGACATATTCATTGTTTTTAAATTTTGGGGTATTTAATGAAAATACTAAGATGTTGACATTTTCATAAACTATCTGTACCAGAGACAATAATGACTTGGATGAAAGAATAGTTGAGTAAAGTCACAAGGTACTGCTGTTAGCTAACAATTATGGCTAGAATGATTTTAACTCTTTCACTGATTCAAGCCATTTATCTAGTGCTCATTCTAGAAAACGGCATGTCAAGAATAGAGAAGTGAATAGCTTGTAATCCTATCCTACAGGAACTGGGAGCTAATGCCCCCACCAAGATTCCTAAAATGTGGGTCATGTGACATGACTGATGTGGGGAGTCATTAAAAAGAGCTACTTAAAGGGATAGCAACCAAAAACTATTCATAATCAAATATATCATGAATCTGAGTCACTTCAAGCAGCACCCGATTGAGTTATCACACAACTTCACTGAAGCCTTAGCTCTAAACACACAACACAAAGAATGCTGCTAGAAACACCTCAGCTCAGTTCCAGAATGTCTGTGTTATGAATTGCAGTGTGTTCCTGTACAGACAAAGTTTCTTGATCTTATAGGACATGGGAGCTAAGTTATGAAAAAATTTAATTTTTTTCTGGTATTATTTCTCAGCATGTATCAGATCTATAGACTGTGTTGTTGTGTTGTGACCTTCAGTATTTAAAACTGCTATGTGAGTTGCTGACACTAGTTTGACAATAAATATCAGTGTATTTTCAAGTTTCTTAAATGATATGCCAAACATGCCTCTGTCATTTTGTATTTTGTGTTTTTGTAAAACAATTATCTTACTACTAGTAATGATAAAACAACAAATGTCAATAACATCAAAATTACTACAGATAATCTATACTCAGTAGTACAAAATACTCAGCAAAGATTTAACTCTTCACATAAGAATGAACAAACGTACTAGCTCATAAGTAGGTAAATTTGCTTTCATCTTTACCAGATGATAAAATAATACATACACTAAAGAACTGTCTAAAAATAAAATCCATTGGGATTTACCTTCCTCTGCTGAGATGCAAAAGAATTAAATTTGAGCATTCTCTGCTGATGGCACTTGTAGAGAACTTTGAGAGAAACACCAAGTTTCAACTTGTTGGGTTAAAATATTAACACATAATTCACCAAGATTCTATTCATTTTGTATTAACAAATATTTATGCAGCAGCCTTTGCCTGGGAAAATGTGCTCTTATGAGATGCATAGCTGTTTGTAGATTATATCCAGAAAACAATAGTTATTAAATTATAAAGCTCAGCTTTTATTAATTACACAAGCTTCTCTGCAACTTCTTGTGAATATCTTGGTTTTGTTCAATAAGAAATTATATATATATTGAATCAAACTATTCACATAACCAGTAAGAGTGCTTCATGAACTTACTGAGGATATTTGTAGAATTCTTTACCTATAAAGCAACAAGTAGCTTTATATTTAGTTAAAACATGAGTTTATTTTCTAAAGTGTCAATAATAATTAAGATGATCAGAACCAGAAAATATTACATGCCACTACCATTTTTTCTTTCATTTGGAAGATCTAACTACTAGAAAATGTGCCTCAAGTGTTTCACCTTAGTGAAGAATTAACCTGGCCATTTTCATTGTAGGTTGAATTCTGAACATCTATAGAGATGCCTGCTTCTTTCAAATACATTGAAAAGTAACTTAGAAGAAGTTTGACACTGCCTTTTTTATATGTATGTTTTGTCTAGTTAAAATATATGATATATAATTAAATGATTTATGAATTAAAAAACATTTTATTTGTATTGCTAATTATATCCTTATATACTTGGGTCCCATAAAATGTTCTCAGATAAAAAGGGGTCATGAAAGGAAACATTTAAGACGCTTCAGTCTGGCCATCTTCTCTTCCCCTGAAAGTCATTTTGAAGATTAAAATAAGAATAAGTTTATCCCCAAAATCTAGATACTAATTTGATGATGAGGTAGAAATTATTTTAATTTGTAAAATAACTTATAAAATATAACATCTGGTTCATATGGGAAAATGAATCTTCACACTTCTGTAATGCATTTTAAGATATGTGAAATTATCCCTCTGGGTTAAAAGTCTCTTCATTTAATCCTTGACAACAGAATGAAACTTTTCAAGCACACAAATTATTATATAGAAAACATTATAAATAAATTCCACAGTCTGCTCTAGTTAATTTTATTTTATAACTATAATAAAAATACCTTTTTTAATTTGACAAAAACCTAAATAGGCAAAACCATTCTGTTTTTGAGACATAGTATTGTTATTATAGCCTTGGGTGGTCTGGAACTCACTATATAAACCAGACTGGCCTTGAACTCACAGAGATCACTTGGGATTCAAGAAGTGCATTACTGATGGTAAAGCCATCTCTGAAAATACCAATTCATCAGATCACACCATACTTATATAGATTAGTTTAAAAGCACACATTTTATGTTCGTTAGTACTGATTTTTCTTTGATTATTATTGTGGAGAGTATGTGAGTATGTGTGTGTGTGTGTGTGTGCACCCGCACGCGCGCACGCACAAGTATATAAATACAACCTGCTAAGTCCATCTTCGGTACTTGTGTGTACATGGTCTCAGAGCTGACCACAGCACTGGATAATTAAATAGGGCACTCATCCCTGGGAGGGGCTACTTCTTCTCTCAGCATGTATTAATTGCCTGTAGATGTTTGTCTAGGGGTAAAATTTTAGTAATTTATCCCCCTTCCATGTTAGCATGGCCATCGATGTGATGTTACCACTCTTGTTTTGGTTTAGTCATTTCTAGGAAAGACTATCACAGATGACTTCCTGGTGTTCTGGCTCTTACAGTCTTTCTGCTCCCTTTTCTTTATGTTTCCTGGGCCATAGATGCAAGAGTTATGATGTAAATTGGGGCTGAGCTCTGCAGGTTCTGTTGTGTCCTGTTGTGATTTTCTGTGATGGCCTCTATTTGCTGTTGAGGAGCTTCTTTGATCAGGGGTGGTAGCTACACTTATCTGTGTGTGTAATGATGAGATTCAGAATGTAGTAAGAAGTTTTGCTGCTCTAGAAAAGTGAAAATGGTAGAGTCGATGACCTCACTCATCTCAGTACACTGGCGAGTGTACTCAGTTTCCAGGACCATGCATGATTTCCCTCCTATTGAGTGAGCCTTAAGACCACCTAGACAGCTGCTGTTTATCATCAACATGTGAGTACCACTGACTGCCCCTTTCCTGCATATCTTGCCTTGCTGGCATTTGTCATGTTTCCTATGAAGCACGTTGCATCTGGGTAGGGCTGTTAAATTTCTTCCCTTTCTTGCCAACTTTGTGTAGGGTTTTCTGATACCATGGAAGCAGGAACAGAGGAAAGACGTTTTAAAGTCAGATCTAGCTCAAATCATCTGTTGGCTAAGAGCGTTTGATTCGGGAACCTTGGTTTGTTTAAAAAATTTGCTAACATTTTAAAACCACTCATTTTATAACTGTGTATCTGGACATGTATGTGGGGACCAGAACTTGACGTTACATGCTTCCTCTGTACACAGAATTTTATTCTCTAAAACAAGATCACTGACTCTAGAGCTCACCAATTAGGCTAGACTGACTGGCAGCAAGCTCAGAGGACCCGTTTGTTACATTCCTGGAATTATAGAAGTGCAGCACCTTGGTGATCTTCCTGTGTGAAGATTGTGAATCTTAACTCAGGTCTTTATGCTTGTGTAACAGACACCTTACTGACTGAGCCCTTCCTTTGTAATGTTTGAATTGCAAATTTATGGGACAATGTGGCTGTCTACTTTCCTGTTGAATGCCAAATGACAGTGTAAATCCGCAATATTTGCTAGCATTCAAAACTACCCTAAATGTTAAAATTGGAAGAGCTATGTGTTTTCAATTGTTTATCTGCAGGAAACCTTTGCAAAGCCCATCAATAATTATGTTAACAAAGCTGTTTGGTTCTTCTACTGTGGGAAGTACAGTCAATAAAATGTGGATTAAAGCACTGTGTGAAATGTTAAATACTCCATATTTGGAGGTTTGTTTTTTTTTCTTTGTGCTGCTGTTATTCTTTTATTTTTCAAGGGAGGAAGACAAAAACCACCATTTCTAAAGAGGCGTGTGTGCTCTAATGCAGTCACACTCAATTCTTCAGCCCAAGATCTCTGGGATCCTACTGCATGTGTTCTGCTGGTGGAAGGTTCAGTTGGTGGAAGGATTTATCAATGAAAATATTAATTCATCTTTGGACAAGGGCTGGAATACTCTTTAAGATGCCATTCAAAAATAACGTCAATACTCCTGAAGTGCACTTGAAAGAAAGAAAACCTCAAATCCTCTGCAGAAAGGAAGATGATTGTGTGAGACAATTTACAGATTCCATGTTGGTAAAGCATCCTTAGCCATGAAAACACCCTGCATTTTCTTGGCCACCTTCACATGGTCTCATTGTTTAAAGTTCTACCACTTAGGAATGCTTGGGTTCATAAGGTCTCTTTAACAGATAAATAATTCTTGCAACTAAATACACATAGTATCCACCTTGATAGTGACAATATTTAATCAGGGAGAATACAGAAAGAGCATATCCCTTGGGAATTAGCCTAATTTATCCATAAGTCAGCTACTAAGTTGATTTTTTAGATATAGAAATGAATATAACAGATAATAATTTGCTTTTAAATACTAATAAAATTTTATTTTAAATGCTGCATTTTTGATTCTTAAAATGTACTTTGAATTCTTAAACTGTTGAACTGAATGTTAAATGTTTTCAAGGCCTGTTAAAATTCTGTGGTATATAGTAGTTTTTGAGCAAATATTTGCAATAAAAACCTGTCTTTGATAATTTTTTTTTTTTTTAAAAAAAAGAGGATGTCCTTAGTAATAGGATGAAAAAAATGAGAGTTGTTTGTATTTGGTTGGTTGGCTGATTTTTCTTGACTGTAGGGACCTGAGAAATGAGCCACAAAATAAAATAGGAGGACATGACAGGACCTGCATGATGAGGTATGCAGAGGAGAAAGGCAGACTCTGTCCTTGGAAACGTGGGCTTCACCTTTGCCAGGCATTGCTTGTGACGTGTGAGATAGACTAAAAGCAGGCTTGCTGCCGAGAGCAGAATGGGTGGCCCCGTTGCTTATTGTCCCATAGAAATACACCGAGATGCATGGTAGGAGCAGCAACGGGGCTGCTTTTTCACAGTGTGATGGATTTCGGCTGATCGTTTATCACAATGAGCATTTGGCAGATTGATAGGTATAGCTTGCTCCTTCTGTGTGGGATATAAAGGAAAAAATCTGCCAGTCATCTTTTGGATGTTTCTGGTTTTTTGGTTGGGGGTGTGTTCATTTCTGTATCACAGTGCTGGCAAATTGAAAAGAGAAATATTAAGAATCATCAGAGACACCTATATTTATAGTATGGAATTTATCTTGCAGACCATTTAGTAAATAAAAACTTAAAATGTACACTTCCTATTACTACCCACATATTTTCATCCTAGCCGTTTTAGAGAGGGAGGGTATCAGGTTTCTGAAATAAAATATCTTTATAATAGAAGACTATTGAATTTTCAGACAGAAGTATTTCTAAGAGATGATTCGGAAAATTGCCTGGGTCATATTGAACTTACCCAAGACCTATGTTTAGACCACCATCCCTTTATTCAGACAAAAGAAACACCCTTTCATTCATGAGCGTCTGCAAACTCATCCAAGAAGGGTTTGTGTAGGTCAGTAATATAGACGGACAGCTTTCAGAACCAGACAAAGCAAACCCATTTTTTATGCAGCTTCCAAAGCTGCCTCAGCATGCACCTATTTTAACATTATTGGGTTTCTTTTTTTAGCAGAAGCATGCATAATTTCTTCCAGATTGGAAAACATATCTATCTGTATCTAAATCTACACTTGTGTATCCTCTATACTTGTATTTATGTATCACCTAGGTCTGACTTGGAGTAGGAGAATGTAATTCATCTCCAGAAGAATCTCTGGAGATCAAGGAAGCAATCTAGGATATAGGAATCAAACATTCTTTAGCATCTTGTTAAATGAACATGGTTATTACACAATGTTATTTAGGTACCACTTTTTATTTCATTCCACAAATCTAGGGTAGAAAGGAGTGAAGAAGAGAGGTAAATTGAAGAAACACAGCAAACCGAACCATCTCACCTCAGATTATGAGAAAGGAAGCTGCTACCTGGAGCATTGAAATGTTTTACCACTCCACACATAGAGATGGTTGTGCATCCAACTCTAAAAATCAGCTGGTCCAACTCTCAGTCAGGAGGCTTTTCTAAGGACAAAGTACTCAAACCATTGAGATTAGGGACAGATAATCTGTATGTCACTTGAACAATTTTAGGATGTTGTGTCTGTTAACTTACTATGTGGTACATTGTAGAAAGTTGCTGGGATAT
Organism: Rhynchomys soricoides; assembly: GCA_019843965.1. Classification (NCBI taxonomy): domain Eukaryota; kingdom Metazoa; phylum Chordata; class Mammalia; order Rodentia; family Muridae; genus Rhynchomys; species Rhynchomys soricoides. The sequence continues at coordinate 4,793,462 of JADRCH010000081.1, read as the reverse complement.
TTATTCTTTATAGTCACTACTCGGGGTCATTTTATATCACAGACAATATGCTTTTCTGGTAAAAATAAGCATACATTTTCAATACATAAGGAAGTCATGAATCATGCAGTAAACTCAATCCTGCATATGTACTGTCTTACTACAATAAGGATTATGTTCTGCTTTCGTGGGGGATGTACAGAAGCAATGTGCCTCACCACCGTCCTTGGCAATTCCAGGAACCTGAATTTTTCAGTATTGTGAACTTCTGGGATGCTCATCCATTCTCTCCTTTTTGTGTCTTTCGCCATTAAACATTGCAGATGGAATATCTGATTCATCTAAGGGAAACAAACACTTACTGGTAATTTCCAATGTAATTAAAGTAATTTACTGAAATTAGATCATCAGACCAACAAACTGATCCTATTAGTGATCAGAAACTCTTGAAAATGTAAGTCCTGAAGTGCAGACTAGACGCTTCTTCCTATTTCTCTGCTCCATCTGTCAGTCAGGCTGCACAAGCTAACCTAGTTATTAACCATTTACTCACTTATTTGATGTACACAGATTATGTACTGTGGCATTATGGTATGTACTGCAAAGAACAAGTACTGGATCTCATAATATAATTTAGAACTCAAACATTCACTTACACTGTGCCGTGACAAACCACAATGAAGGTGCAGAGAAGTGTGCAGAGGAAGGAGACCCTGCTAGGATGACGGACAGGAGGGTCTTTGATGGAAGGTAATTTTTAAGAGAGTTCAGAGTCAGAGAATAAGGCCATCTTGCAGTACAACATCAAACTATCTAGAAAGAAAAGCGCCAGGGCATACATCTTGTATGATGACCAGACTGCAACATTAAGGAACAAGATGGAGGCTGGGATAGAGTGGGATCCAGCAGCGTGGGATTACACTGGGCTTCACACAAGGCACAAGATCACAAACAGAAAAGCATAGATTGTGATAAGGAAGTTGAAGTACTTTCCAGAACGTTCTCTGAAACCTTATGCTATCTATATAGACAGCTTTGAAGTAGTTGCTTATTTACTATTAGGGTTTGTTTGCTTTATTTTACTTAGTTTGATTTCTTTGAGGCAAGGTTTCATGGAGCTCAGGCTGGCTTCGAACTTTTTATGTAGCTGAGGCTAGCCTTGGACTAGTCCTTCTGCCTCCACTTCCTAAATGCTGGGATTACAACTGTGCACTATTATGCCCAGTTAGATGAATATTTGTGGAAAAGTGTGGAGTCTAAATAGGAGCCTGGATATCTGCTTTTACAAATCCCAGCATGGAAGACATCCATTGTGAGGGAAAATAGACTGATTTGCATTGAAGTGTGCATCTTTAAAACTCACACATTGAAGACATCTCTTTTAGTGTCTTGGAATGTGTCTATACAGAGGATGAAGTCTTCCAGGAACAAAGCTAAAATGACATTAAGAGAAGCCACAATCTAGTACATTAGGTTTTCTCACAGGGAGGAGGTTAAGACCTAGACAGGAACACAAGAAAGACCTGGTGAAGGCAGGAAAAAACAAACAAACAAACAAACAAACAAAAAACCAAAACACTGCAAGCCAAGGAGAGGCTTCAGAAGAAACTAACATTGTCAGTGATTCATCTTGAACTTGTAGCTTTCAGAATCATGGAATATATGCGGTGGGGGTAAGGGTCCAGGTTCTAAGCTCTAAGCTACTCGGGCCCCATTTTCCATTTTAGTGCTTTGTTGTAGCAGTCAGGGCAGAATGTATGCGGGTATGTAGAATCTTACAGTGTGGTATGCAGCACTAGCGTGACAGCTTTAGCAGTGGTTGGTGCCTCTTGTTGCCTCCCCCCTCTCCCCTTATGCAGTTCCCTCACACATTGAATTGTATTCCTCTCTGTAACTGATTGGAAATGAGGTGACTGCCAAGGCTGAGTCACATAAGACACTGTGGCATTGCCTTGTTTTGTCATGGCTCACTGCCTCTGAAGAAAGCCAGCTGCCCCGTTGTAAGGACATTGTAGTCTCATATAGAGGATCGAATGTTATAAACTACGCAGACCGTGCCAGCTGGACACGCTCATGAGCAATCTCTAAGGGCCCAAGCTCCGCAGGAGTCTGGATGCAGCCTCCGTACACATCTTGAGTGAGACTCCGCCTAGTCATGCTGCACAGTGATCCTGACCTATAGGGGCTGTTCGATAATAAGTATATATTGTTGCCATAAACCAATCATTCCAGGCTGGGGGCAGTTGGTACTGTAGCAACCGATTAGTAATATAAATATTAAAGAGAAAAGAACAGCGGCCATGTAGCTACCTTCCTTCTGGTGAATCTAAAAGTGGGTCAGCCGGATTTCATTCAGCCTGAATTAAAGGAAAAGACTTTAGCTCCGCTGTAGAGAAATCTGGAGCCTGGGGTGATATTTTAAAGGCCCAGCTGAATTTTGTCTAGAGAGTCTTTGCAAATTTAGCTTTTTCCAAACTCTGTAAAAATTTCAGACGGTAATAACAGCACCTACGATTCATTTAACAAAGATTTAAAGCACATTTTCCACATTGACTTCTGTGTTCAATTTAATTTGGGAGATGGCAGTTCTCTAGAGTTCTCTAGAATTTGTATAACTTTCTAAAATGATCAAAGCTCTTCCCTGTGGAAGGATGTACACAAGTTTGGTTTTTGTTTTTGATGTAGATGATGCCTTTGAAAATTAAAACCTGAGTCCTTCCCACACTAGTATGCTTTTAAATTTTGCATTAACTACCTACATCAAGAACTGAATAGCTGACAGTATCTACTTATATTTAAAACCGATGTTTCCTAGGAGATGAATATTTGATACTGAAACTTTAGTTATCAAATTGTACCTAGAGAGGAAGGGTGTGCTTTTGTCTATAAGTGAGTTCACAAAATGAACAGCGAAGGTCAATCTTCAGCAAGATGTGGCCATTTTCCTGAATCTTAGTGGACGCTCAGGAGGGATGGGGGAAGCTGGTCCATGGACAAGTTACAGTTAGGGTAACAGGCCCTGGTCTTCCACTGCACAGAGGTGACTATAGGTGGAAATGGCTAAACTAAGCATTTCAAAAAGCTGAAGAGGTTTTATAAGCTTTACCATAAAAATCCCAAATATTTAACCTGATTTAGATATTGTGAAATATGTGCACACATCAAAATAATACACAGTACCCCACCCACATACATACCTTTATGTCTTATATGTCAGCTAAAAATAAAATTTTAAAGGCTATAAGGTTTACTTTTATTTCCTCTTATCTTACCCTGTGCTACTTAGATCAGGACAATTCCCATGACTAGTGAAGCAAGAGTATAAACTGAGGAGCCTGGCTAGTCTTTTCCTAGCTACATGTGGCATTTTGTATTTGTTTGTAGAGTCTGGAGCTTGGAGAAGGTTACTTTTGGATAAGGATACAGGACCTATAGACATCAAATATGAGCTCATGGAAGGAAAACCATGCTTGCAGTGACCCAGCTGATAGGCGTGGTAAGGGGGTTGGAGAGTTAGCTCAGCATAGCACAGGCACAGGAAGTAGGTATGTAAATTTAAATACAGAATAGGGAGAAAGAAGGGACATGGTAAAAGGATCCGTGCCTTCTCACTGGCTCTGACTGCTAAGGTCTTTATGTGTCAAGAGTGGGTAGGATAGGAAAATAGACACACGTTCCTACAGTGAACGTATCAGGGAAGGACAATGCTATTACTCTGTTGGACTTCTTTTCCAACCATGAACTACTTAGTGAAATGACCTTGGCAGGTTGGTAAGATGGCCCAGCGTGTTGGTGTGTTACAACTACAAATGGTGCTGGTGCTTGTCTATTGCTAGACTGGAACGGATCCTTTCAGATTCCATACCCTCTACCGTGGGTTCAGTGTCCGCTTGAATTCTGCTCTCTGAGCGAGCAGGCATCTTGGATGTATCCAAGAGAACCGTGTGCCTTTAGAGTCCTTTGTGTTCAATAACTGTAAACAAGTAATGTGAATTCAAAATGTAAACAACCTGACTTTTAAGTCCCTTCAGTAAATATGTAAGTAGTTAGATATTTGTCATTATGATGCATACACACTAATTTACTGTTATTATTGTTCTAAATGATTGCCAACTTAGAGGCATAATAGAGCACAGTGTTTTTCTTCAGTCTTGGGTCAAATCTCCTAAAATGGATCAGGAGAGCCACATTCATATCACCGCTCTAGGGGACAATCTGCACTGTCATTTTCCAGAATAAAGAGGCCACCTGTACTTCTTGGTTCCTCACCAGGAATAGAGCATCTTACTGTTTCTTTCTGAGTCTTTTACCCTCTGCTTCTGCTATCAAATTTCTTCTTGTGACCCCAACCCCCCAGCTGCCCTCTCATAAAGACTCTCAGGATTACACTAGGTCACCCAGATAATCCTGGATAATCGCCCCATCTCAAGAGCCGTAACTGAATCACATCTACAAAGTATCTTTTGCTGTGTGGGGTAACATACAGGCTCTGGGCACAGAGTGTGGACACCTTATTGGGGGAGCAGTTTATGATATGTGCATGAATACACATTATATGATAGCCCTAGTCTCTCTCTCGCTGCTAGAATTTTAGCTGGCTCATACAAGTAAAGCTCTGAAACTTAGCAAAATTTAAGAATACTATTTTCTTTCTTTGTTGTCCTAAATTTTTTCTTCCCTGTGATATGAGCAATTGAAAGTTTGCCTTTAATATGTTGGGAAGAGACAACCCAGAAGCTACAGCACGAGTCTCTGCTTTGAGACCTGGGGCTTATGAAGGACTGAAGAGAGGTCTTAGAAGCCTGACTGAAGCCCTAGGTGGTTCTCAGTTTATATTCAAATTAGAAGCACAGTGCCTTGGAATGTATGGAGATCAGGGTTCTAATAATATAAATTCATGACAACATGGACTAAGTCCATATTTTGAGTGTAGAAATGGTTCTGCTGCAGAGCTGGTTCAAACGAATGTGTATATTTGCTTATTAAAGTTGTTTGTCTCTGTTATCAGAATGAGTATGTGTGAATAACTTGTGCTCAGAAGCACTGAGAGCTCATATCTCTGCTTCCCTTCACCCAAAACAAACTGCCAAAGCATGAAGGGTCACATGTTCAGTTGAAAGATGATGACTGCTGTTTGTCACTGGGACTTCATTCCTTTAACTTCTAGACCCTGGTCTTTAATAACTATCAAGCAGCCTAGAGAGATTGAAATGATTTTACCCACCTAAAAAACAGAAATTTATTATTATCTCTTTAATGAATTATTCATTCAGTTATCCATTATCCTTTTATTGACTGTGTGCTGCTAAATTTCAGCTTCTAGTAACATATCTTCAGCATATTCTACTCCCTGGTGGGAACCTTGATCAGATAAGATGCATTAAACATAATTCTAGCCTTACAAGAACTAATAGTTCTTTAAAGTGTATAGTATAAATAGAATGATTACCCTAAATCTAAGTGATGGGGAGACCAAATTTAATTTTATCAAACTTTAAGCAAGTTGGTATACATAGTCTGTTATAGCTCTGGGCAGCTTTGTCTTCTGGGTTACCATTCCCTTTCATCCATCTTTCTTGGGCATGCTTTATTCCTCTTGCTTTGAATACCAGGTTTTTATTCCCTGATTTGTCTCATGTAGTCTATAAACTCTTATGTCCTCATGAGTTGCTCAGAAGTCATCTGCCTATATTCAGAGCATTGAAGTGGTCAAGATCTGGTGTCATGGTCACTTTTCCCCTTGTCATGTCATGGATAAACCACATGCTACCTACCAGCTGCAGACACATGTGGAAATTGAGCATCATAGCTGTGGTGGGTTCAGACTCACAAAGGCAAAACATACATCCAACCAGCATGACCTGAACTGAAGATAAAAACCTAAGGACAACAATTTTCATATGTTTGCGTATATTTGATGAAATAAAATACTAAAACAAATCTAGAATGAAAATTGTGTATATACTAGTTTTCTTTTTGTTGTCGTGAAAAAGCAGCAAGAAGAGGAGTGGGTTTACTTGACTTACACATCTAAATCACAGTCTATCATTGAGAGAAATGGGAGCAGGATCTCAAGCAGGAACCTGGAGGCAGGAGCTGATGCAGAAGCCATGGAGGAGTGCCACTTACTGGCTTGCTGTGCATGCTTGTTCAGCTGTGTTCTTATACCACCCAGGACCACCTCACACATTGAAGCATCTCCAACAGTGGGCTGTCCTCCACATCAATCTTTTACCAAGAAAATACACCAGAGATTGCCTATAGGCCAACAGGATGGAGGCATTTTCTTAGTTGAGGTTTCCTTTCCCTAGATAGCCCTCGCTTTTGTGAATTTGACAAAAACTAATCAGCACAACATCCATATTCTTTCTTTGTGAAGAGTAGGAGGACCAAGAGGAACACATGGCAGAGGAGGAGTCAGGAAGGGTCAATGTGACTAAAGGATAGACCATACAAGTGTATAGTCATAATTAAACTTACAGTTTCTGCAACACATAATCTTGATACATAAGAAAATGGGAGTAGGATTTTTAAAACATTGCTGTTAGGACACTTATGATTGGGTAGATTTATGTAACATACATTTTATGTAGCATTAAAATTTAAAACCACACTAAATCATTATTTTACAGCAGGGAATCAACTTTTCCAGTAAATGGCTAGATGATAAAATCTTTTGGCTTGGGTCATAGATGAGCTATAGTGGAAGAGTGTGGTTCTGTTTGAGAATAGACCAAAACAAGATGTGAAGATTTGGACCAGGTCTGAACCTGACAGAGGTCATGGAAGTCACCTTAGAGATATAACTTCAGCTTATTTCCTGACCTCTGCCTGTCTCTTCAGGAGTCACTGTAACTCACAAGCACCCAAGAATATTCTTTTTACCTATTTTCTTAAAACTTAGATTAATTTTAGTTGATATGAAAAACTTGGTTTCATTATTCTTTCACGTATATGTTCGCATACAAAACTCGTATTTTTCTCATTTTTGCACCTTTTACTACCTTCTGCTGTCTCTTCTCCCTTTTATAAGTCCATTTCATTCTCCCAGCCTTTTTCTGCTTTCAAGTCATTTGTATATATATTTGCATATGCATGTGCATATATATATATACACATATATGTACATATATGATATATATATATATAAAATTTAACTCTAAACCTAAATGTAGGAGAAATCGCATATTTTTTCTTCTTCATCCAATAATCCAATTTTTCTCCATTGTTTATTTATTTACTTTATAGCCTGATCTCATCACCCCTCCCTCCTTATACAGGAAGGGCAAACATTAGAGAAATTTCATTCCTAGAGAAATGTAGTTTTGAGCACATACAGAACTTTGTAGCCAATAGCAGGCTACTATTGCCTTCTAGTTTGGGGGTTAATCAAAGGTTATAGCCTTTGATTTGCACTTTTACCCCTGTGTGTGATCCATGGCTTTTGTGGCTTTTCTGTAACCTCTATGGGGCAATGTGAGATCCAGATCCTACTGGTACCCAGCTTGAAGACTGGATGCTAAGACAGTATGTAAGATTGCTTCTATAATACTGGAAAGATGGTTGCAGATTTTTGTCAAAAAGTCTTTCAGAAAATTAATGTGTGTGCGATGGTACAGTTTATTCCTCCCCAAATTAGCAGCAAATGCAAAGAGTATTATTATTAATTTTTGAACTCAGGACAGTTTTATTGGTTTTGGCGCAGCATCTACATTTTCCTGTCGGTGGTATAAATATTTCACAAGTGATGGGGATGCATAATTCTACCCTGTGATGCTAAATTCTTCCTGTCAACACTTTGTTTTTTGTTGTGAGACAGGGTCTCACCACATAGCCTGGGCTGGTGATTAATTCATCATGGAGCCAAAGTTGACCTCAAATTCATTGATATTTTTTGTTTCAACCTCCCGTGTTTTGTAATTACAGGTTAGCACCAAATACCATGCCTAGCTTCCATCATCTAGTAGGTGGGTAAGGTACATCATTAGCTATATCTCTGAGGAATTAAATGAGTGAATAGACTCCAAGCTGTGATCGAAACATTTCACAGGCTGGGATCCTAAACAGAACAAATAAAGGAGTCCGAAAAAGCAGCAACTGTCCCTTTATTTACTTCTTGACTATCAGGCAATGAGCAGCTTTGCTCCTCTGTCTATTCCAAGCTCACATAGCCTGACCTCTCTGAAACTATGAGCTACGTAAGTCTTACCTTTGCCAAATATTTTGTTACAGCAATGAGAAGCATAGACATATCACTAAAGGAATTTAAGATTCATGCTAAAATACCACAGAGGCTACTGAAATTTCCAGTAACCGTCCGAGAGGACCATCAATAATCAATAATATCCATACTATCATAGACATTAGTCGGTACACTGGCATTGGCTATCAAGTGGCGTATCTGATTACATTCATCCCTCAAAATTTTTGGAAGGTTTTTAAATATAGCAAAAAAAAAAAAAAAAAAATCAAGAGAAATCAAAGTTTCTAGTCTGTTGGCTTTTTAAAATAGACACACTTCAGGGGAACAGAAATGCAATTTTTTTCTCTGTGGAAATTTTGAGCACAATGACAATATAATCATGAAACTACTAGTCACTATACTTCATTTCCTTTCAGACTTAGAAAAATTACAATTCACTGTGTGAAATATAATGTTGCTTGGCAAGCAACTAGTTGGCCATGCTTTTATGCTCCTATTGAATTTTAAATCAACCATGTAGCATTTATTGGAATTTGAGCTTACTTTGCTAGTATGACAGCATCTTAGATGCATTCATTTTTGTATCCCTAACTTTAAGCATGGGCCTTGTGTATGTCAAACAGATATAGATACAGTAAATGTGTCAAGTGGATGAGTGATAGACAATAGGAATATAATCAACTCTTGGTAATAATGTTCTTTAGTAGATTTTGCATATGATAAATAGCTCTAGAATATAGCTTAATGAATGCTAACAAGAGCTTGGGAGCTGAGGTCTAAGGTCAAATGCTGACATTAGTGTCTACTAGCTCTGTGGCCCTACCATACTGTTATTTGAGCATACTGTACCTTGACTTATTACAGAAGTTGAAAATTGTTCCAAAATGGATCAATCTATGCATTATGTTGATAATATTATTATGATTATATTGTTATGATTAAGTGAATTAACATATGTCTATTAGATAGCAGTCAAACCACAATGTGCCATATGACAGTGGATTGTTATTGTTATGGAGTCTTTTCCTAATTGAGAAGAAGAGAATTTAATTGAAAAAATTAGATTTCAGTCCAAACTGAAGCACATTGCTGTAAGTTTAGATGTCAAAAGAATTTCTATTTATCTTTAGCCAAGTATTTTACCAAACAACATGAATCAACCAGTATAATTTTATTATGTATATATTATAAACATGATCCTGTGCCAGTCGAAGACACAAATTCTGATTTCATAAGGAGTTTAGGAAAGCAACTACGATGACTTCATTCTTAGTATTTTTACTTGTCATAGAGATCAGGCACCAAATTGCCCTTGCTTCATTGCTTCCCACATCTGACAGAGGGATCTAATTCTGCATCTGAGGCTCTCCTGAATTCACTATGTAACCCAGAAAGGCCTCAAACTTATGTCAATACCTCTGCCTCAGCCTCTGAAGTGCTAAGATAGCACAAGTGAGCCATCTTATGATGCCACACACTTTCTTATATGCAGAAGTGTGACAAGATCACTGTTGTATGGTCTATCTTCGCCAAGTACGACCATGGTCCTAGGGACATGTTTCAGAATTCACAGGATATAGTGTTCAAATCAGGGCCACTAGATATACTTGGACAAAGTTGATTTCTTAGGTTTCTGATGTAGTGTTTCCATTTTAACTTTCATGAAGATTTTTGGAAGGAAGGCAATTAAAAGTATTTGTTCTTTCCCATAGCATGTTGCCGGTGAGCAGATTTCAACTTAATATGATAAGACAAACATGAATTCAGCACCTAGAGTGTGCTCAGTGCTTCTGAGAGAGAGTGTGTGAGGATAGAAATCCTCCTGTTCTGTAGAGGCATCCATGGAAGAGGGTCTAATTGCAAACTCTCTTGTAGTATAAAGTTCAAAGCAACTGAGTCCTTTGTTTGCTCAGTCACTTTCTAGTGAACCCTAAGGATAGACTAACTACCTGTTTACCCTAGAATATTTGTTTAAAATCTACGTGAACATCTTCCCTGAACACTGAGGTCCAAAGTAAAATGAAGAGCATCCTACCAAAGAATAGTTATATTTTATTATATTATGCAAACTCAAGTTCAATCATCAGATTGGTCCTTTTGGCATGTGCAACATGCTACTTTGGATTCTTTTCCCCTCCAAAACAAGTAGGAGGATACAATTGAAAAATAAGCATACTGACAGTCAAATCCATTTTATCTGTTAGTCAGGTATCTATGAGAGTAATTCCTTCTCATCTATGCACAAATTAGGAGAGAGTGATTAGTAATCCTATTCGTTAGAAACCTATTTTACAATTTAATTGTTTGAACTAATTTTCTTGCTTTCACTAAACTCACATCTGTTGATGAGCAAGAAAAAATTTTCCTAGGCCTCCTTTGTTAGGAGACAAAATTCTGTCAGCCTAGAATATTTCAGTCAGCAATTTCAAACGTGGTTACAGTAAGGTGTAACATCAAGCACTTAGCTTTCACAGCAGAATAATTTTTTTTCATTAAGCTGTGTTGGTCCATCCTTGGCTGTGGCATGGTTCTGTCTGTCTCCAGCTGTGAGCACACCAGGAAGACATTCACATTCTTTCCATCACCCATGGGTAACCCTGAGACTCAGCAATTTCCACTCCCCTCCTCTGTTCTACTTTGAAATGCGCATTCATTCTGATGTTAAAAATGAAAGAAAGGCCATAGACCACTCCTTAAAACAATATAAGCAAGAGACTTAGACAATTAAATCTCTGAGCAAAGAAAAATTCTTGCTCCTCTCCAAAGTAGAACTGAGTTCTCTAGTGGTTTTACTTTATTTCATTCCACACATGAGTAAGTCTGCCTCCTAGATTCACACTTTATTTAGTGGAATACTCTGGATTCCCAAGGATACTACATAGAGTTTTGTGTTCATTGGTAGAGACCCTTACTTGAATTTGGTTAGGAAATTCAAAGCCAGTTAACTTAAGTTCTGTTCACTCCAAGGTAAACTTCTTAAGCTACAAGGAAAGAGTCACTTAGGAGGGCCTATAATCCCATAAATAATGAACTTAAACTTTCTATCTTTGAGTAAGAGAAAATTGCAAAGCACAGCACCCAAGACTAAATGATCTTGTAGTATTTCCCCCATGCAGCTGAAAGATATGGTACCTGTTTCACATTGACACTTTCCCCTCACACATGATTTTGCTTTTGCTGTTGGCTTACCTGCATGTGTTTAGGTGAGTGCCCTTCCTCATCTGGTCCATATGTAAGCCAAAGGCAATGTTGTATTGAAATATGTTAAAAATAAGCTGGAAAAATTAAGTTGGTTTTGAGAAAGAATAGAAAAGTTATTCAAGGATGTTAATCCTTTAACACATTTGTAAATCCTTATTTTTGATTAAGGATTTGTGTTAAATGGCCATAGGTCATCTTTCCATTCTCATGGACACTATACTCTTGAGTTCAAAAGTATAGTGGTTTTGGTGGTGGTGGTGTTAGAGAGCAGACTGCTATAAGCTGAAACGTTTAAACAGGAAAAACAACAAAACCTACAATCATAATAGCAATACAGGTTTTTGTGTACAAAATGACAGGATTTTGTGTACAAAATCCCAGAATTTACCTGGGAAGGTGTCAAAGAGGAGGCACGATTTCATTTGACCTGGAAAATGTTGAGTTTCCAGCTGACCAAGATGGAGACACAGAAGTTTCAGGCACAGGATTCAATAGATCAGAGGTGTGGAAACTGAAGACATGTGGAATGAAAAAGCTTGTGGGCCCCTGTGGCTGACAAGCTGGGTGCATGACACCTCGAGATAATATCTATAAGGGAGAGTCTATAGTGTGCGGTATTCGGCAGTTGGGACGGTATCCTGGTAACAAGAGGAAGCCACCAAACATTTCAAAGGGAGGTACCATAGGATGAAATTGGACTATGGTGAAAGGAGCCATCCTGGGTAAAAGCCTGGACAGCTTGATGCTCTCTGTGTCTGTCAAGAGGAGCTGAGCACATGCGGGTTGGTTTTCTGTAACACTTAAGAATTAGGTGGCCATCAACTTTGGCATGTATGTTTTTTTGCGTGCATTTCCATTGATCCAGTGTGTAGCTACCCAGGATTGGCAATGCTAGGCTATATGTTAGTTCCAGTTTAAACTTTCTTTCTTTCTTCCTTTTTTTTTTTTTTTTTTTTGGTTTTTCAAGATAGGGTTTCTCTGTGTAGCCCTGGCTGTCCTGGAACTCACTCTGTAGACCAGGCTGGCCTCGAACTCAGAAATCCACCTGCCTCTGCCTCCCAAGTGCTGGGATTAAAGGCATACACCCCCACTGCCCGGCCAGTTTAAACTTTCAAAGCTCTTGCTAATATATTTAGGATGCCGGAACATTATGTCCATGTCTGAAACATGAAGCTGTGGTTTGAGTCCATACCCCCAGCGGCTGTTCTTTTTAAGCACACCCTTCCTCTCCTCAGCTCTTCCTTCTGGGAATACTGGCGGCCCGCTATAGACTTTGTTTTTTAAATGAGAGAAAGAGAGGCATTTTCTGCAATAAAGTCTATGACATGATTATTCATTCATGCAACCTTAAACTTAGACATTTTGAGACAGATTTTTAAAAAGCATCTCCTTTCTCAAGTAAAATGAAATGATTTTTTTGCTTTGAAATTTAGAGGCAGAAAAGGAAGCATTTTAAGAAAAGGAAGAAGAGATTGCAGCGTAAGATGCTTTGGGCCCATAGCTTTCAAAATAAAGATGTCTGCACCAGACTGGAGTTTCGTTCTGTGTTTGCACTAGGAAAAATAATAGATGGACTGTTTCAGAATTCAAAATGAGCAGAGATGAGAAAATGTAATATTAGAAGCAGTTACAGGCCATATGGAATATATCTACCATGTTGAAACTTTTTGACCAAGACTTAAAATTTGTTTTTAAAGTTCTTAAGTTTTAAATCTGTCAAAAAGCACCCGGAACCTCTTAGTATCCCAAATAACTGATGCTTTCTGTTCCCGCCATTTTTTTCCCCTTAGAATGAAAAAAAATTCAATTGATGTCCTCATCTTAAGGCTAGATGTTGTTTGTCATGGGCCTAAATGTAATAAATGAAGAACAGGATTAAAATGATGCTTCTAGTTTAGAGATTGAAAAACTAAGGCCCGGAGCTAACTGCAGTCTGTGGGTTGTTTACACACTCCTCATTGTCACTCAGTGGCACATTACCCTTTCTAAGGAGTGAAATATTTCAAAAGACAAATATTTTGTGATGTGTGAAATGATATGAACTTCAACAGTCAGTAACATCCTAGAACAATGTCATTCCGACATGGTTGTTTACCCATGTACATCCTGGCCCTGGTGATGTCCCCGCTTAGAGCATCGGGAAAGAGTCACAGCAAATGGCCCAACCTGCAGCACCTACAGCATTCCTTTGGTGGTCTCTACCAGAAGAGTTGTCGCAGGCACCCAGTCTGTATATTTAACTATGACACTCAACACTGCTTTTACTTATTAGAAGTAAGTATATTATCTGTTTGAGGATAGAGTATTTTCGTTTTCTTCACCTTTTACCCATGTTCTCCACCTCTCAGAATGTATACTTGGAAAACTAACAGCTAAATGTTAGGATACACACATGAGTTATGAGTTATGCTAAAACTAACTGTGACCTGATATGCAGGGTATCTGATGTGCAGATCCCCAAAGGGGTCATGACCCTCAGGTTGAAAACCACTGTGGAATCCATCAAATCTCCATTTTGAAAGTGTATTATTTTTTCCATAAAGGAGCACTTATCTTATACTGGCCTCTCAATGAGCTTAGGTTTCTGGGGTAGCCATGGTTTTCAGCACACAACAGTCATTTTTGCATAAAATGCTCTGAGACTCCCTGTGGCAAAGACATTACCTGTTGTTACTTGCCTGAGTATTTTTCCGTGAAAGCTCCTCCAAACCCCCAATTTTGTACTCACCTAAACTCAAGGAAACACTGACCCACACTGATTCTCAAGATTGGTTGCATTTATTCAACCAGAAAACTAAGTCAGATGCTTCCTAATGCAGAGACCTGTAGTGTCAAGATCAGATGGACTCATTCTGTCCAAGATGACACAGGAGACCTAAGGTCAGATTTCAAGTCCCCCAATTATATTCTCCAATCCAAATCTCTGGGGCTTCTGAAGCCCTTCATAATTAGGATCTACAATTTAAAAAAGGTTATCAAAGTATATTTAGTATAAACATGTATTAGGGTTTGAATTGTGTTTTCTAAAATGATATGATTAGGTCCGGTACCTAAGTGCTACCAGGAAGTCAGGTGTCCCTTTTGAGGGTGCTTAGTCCCTTTGATTAAGAATCATTCAAAACTGACCCAGAAGGAAGCTGAAGGACCATTTTATTGGTGTCTAAAAGAACACAGAGCAAGCAAACTGTAAATCCCAGCAGCTCCTGGGAAAGGGGTGTGATGGGAATGAAGAGAGAAGGCCACACCCTTTGAGTTTAGCCTCTAAGAAAGTGGGCAGACTCAGCAAAGAAGATACACAAGCAATTGTGTGGGATCTGGAAGAAGGATGTTCAGGAAAACAGTAAGAAGCCTAGAGAAATCAGGCTAGTATGTCGCAGGGTTTGGCTGGTATCTGAAGACACAAAGTTAAGCTTTTGACTTAGAATTTATAAAGCAGGCAGGACTAGAGGTGATCTGTGAGTGATTACCAAGAGGGAGGGGCTTCTTCTATGTCTTAACTATATTACCAAATTAGTGGAATAGTTATTCCTCCCCTTTCCTTTGCAAATCTTCAAATGTGTCAGTTCTCCCCAATGGATGGTGCTAGGTGGCTGACAGGTCCAGCTGGATTAACTATTGAAGGAAGGGACTATGCTTGGAACCGTTTAGAATGTTTTGTCTTACCCAGGGCCAGAGGTAGAACTCAGATCTCATTCTTTTAGAAAGGGGAGGGGTAGATTTGCCTTAATGGTTCAGCAAAACCCTCTAGTCTTATCATTTTCTTGGGTATTCTAAAACTTAAGCAGGAATGATTGTGATCTCCTACTTTCTTGGATTACCAGGAAAATAGACTGTATAGGGTGTCCAAAGACGATTCCTGCTCAATAGTCCTCAAACTTGTTCATGCCTTGTTGAGCTACCTAACCTTAGAAATGTCACCTAGTTCTAAATGTCACATATCACATATTACATATGGCATTGTTGAATCAATGATTCCATACTAGAAAAGGGTTGGATCTTAACCCATGATAACTTATACCTTTATAATAAGAGTAAACTTGGACACATAGACTCATAGAGGCAGAAAAACCTGATTGTCAACTAACTGGATGAAGCTAAGAGAGGTCTTCTCTCTTAATCCCCCAGGAGGAACCAATTCCACAGACAGCTTGATCTCAGACTTCTTTTGTCTCCTAAACTGGGAGAGGATAAATTTGCTGTTGTTTTTTTGCTACACTGAGGATTAAAGCCAAGTCTTCAGGCATGCTAGACAAGGGCTTCTCCCATGTTTCTATTATTTTTAATCTACCTGGTTGGTGATATTTTGTTATTGCAGCCAGAGGAAATTAACATGTGGGACATCCAAATCCTTTCAACTGACACAGCCCTGTCACAATTGAGGGCTCACTAAGAAGACACTACCTTTTCACTAGAAAAGGCTACAACATGTAGAGACCTGGAAATGAAGAAAAAGTGGTGTCTACCTTCTGAGATAGGGAAATAGGAGCCTAGTGAACTTTGTAGGTACCATTAGAGTCAATGCTTAGGGGTGGGAGTTGGTGACAGTGAAAATCCTACAGTCTATAAAAACCATCATTAGCTTGAGTTTACTCCTCCCCCTATTATCTTCCTTTCTTTTTTCTTGGTGGGAGAGAGG